>JADDOH010013858.1:0-19470 GCA_016648135.1 Agrypnia vestita
GTTCGCTTTTCCTTTGTTAAATTTTTACATTGTACTTGAATATATTATTATCGGACTTCGACTATCTTTAAGCTCATTTCCATAGGTAACATTCATTAGAATAAACTAAAAAGTTTATTAATAATTGGAAAATAAAATCACAGATCTGATATTCGAAATTGCCGGGACACGCCTGTGACTAAATTTGTTTTGATTGAAAACAAATTGCTCCAAGCAATCCGCCGTGACAATAAATGGCGCTAGATGAATAGGTCGCACCATTACTTCACGCAATTGTCGCACATAATTAAAGGATATACTCGCCCGTCTCCATTGACTTCAATTTGCCTCGCTGCTGACTGCTTGTTTCGTCTGCAAATTTAATATGGTCAATTTAGTTGACCGGCACCACATTTCTCTTCAAAGCGTAAATATTGACTTCTTCTTCTTCTGCCCCTTATACTAGATCTGGAGATCTGATGTATCTTCTGGTCTTCGTCTTTTCCAGTTAGGTGAATTTTTTTCTGTCATATCTTGCGATTTCTTCCATGTCGCACTTTTCTCTTATAGCGTTGCAGTCAAACAGGCGAACTTTGAATTTACAAAGGTCCGTGACAAAGTGATAATTCGGCAACAGCGTTAGAGGTATGTTTCAGTAATGTTTACAGTAGTCACGTGAAGTTAATTTTACTCCAGTACTGCTGATGCCGAAAGTAAAACGCTAGATCGGTGGTGATGGAGCTGGTTGTGCTAAGAAAGGACAGGCCATCAAATGGTAACTAAGATGAAAGTATTAAAGAAGCAAGATAGTGTTTCGTATTAAGTAAACTGTTATACCATTAGCACGACATACATGTTTTACCACGCGTCTTCTATCGATGATGAGTCATCTCCCACTGCTTCCTTCACTAGTCATCAGTAACTCCATTTATCTCGCCACTCTAAGCCAGTCCAAGTTATATTTTCTAGGTTAGATTTTTGTTTATTACAATAAATGCTGGATTCTTTGGCTAACTTAGTTTAATTTGCGAACAAGTTTAACTTGCGATTGAGCTCTCAAAAACTAACCCATAAAAACCAAGTTTTTATTTTACTCCCTTTCTTTGTAAATTAAGTTTATCATCATAATTGATCTATGTCAAAAATCTCTAAAAATATCTCTTTATTACTTCATTTCTTCCCAAAAAACCGAAGTGTGCTGACATCTATGAACCAAATGTCATAAATTTTCGAAATTCGTAGTGAAGTACCTATTACACCTAGCGACGGAGTAATTCAAATTTTAAATATTCCGTGACGTTATCGGGCCGCCAGCGCCGTTGGTAGTAATCAAACTTTTGTAATGATTCCAATTTGAAAAAAACATTAAAATTTCTAATAATGCAAAATTATACTTTAATTATTATTTTTTTTTAAAGAAAATTTGATAAATTTTTTTGATCGTCGCCACGAGTCTGCTTGCAAAGTTTCAGCTCGATTGGATCACGGGAAAAGGGTTAAAAATCGATCCAAAGTTTTTTCGTCAAGAAAACAAGCAAGCAGACGCCACGAGTTAAAAGAAAGGAAGTAAAAAGTAATTAGTTTAATATAGAGGATTTACTGAAATGTGTATTCTATCTCTTGGGGTTTTTCTAAGACTAGACGTCCTTAATCCAGATTTGACTCTGAAATATCGATAAATCGTAATTTATTTAATTATTTACAGCGAAGTGGGTAGTCGGACGGTCGAATCGAATAAATTTTGATCAAGTTGTGAAAATTCGAGAATAACGAAGTCGTTATATTTTACGAAAAAAATTCCCCCTTTTGAAATGGTAATTTGGATCTTAATTTCCATAATATCGGAAAATTGGGAACTCACGAAGAGTCTGTAGGTAAATACATTTTTCGTTATTTTATCTCGTGAGATCTCATTCGAGATCATTAGCGCTGCGCGTGCGTACACTGCGTAAGTACGCGGTGTTTATTTAATGGAGAAATTATCATCTTTCGGAATATTTTAGATGTAAAAAAAAATCATTTTCTATAATATCGTGAATATCACGAGTTACTTCTAATGATGGCACATTACGCCCTGGATTGATCCATTATTGAATATGGGATAGTAGGTTGGGGAGGCGCAGTAAAAATTGCCCTAAAACCTTTGGCCATATCGCAAAAATTGTTACCAGAATGTTAATAAACTTTGTAAAAATCACTACCAGATTTACGGTCTACCGGTTTCGAGACGTACCCGTCTCTTCGTCAGGAACAACACTACACTACTATATTCACAACACTATACACCCCAACCATAATATTGTTAAACTATCACCGATATTGATCACATGCGTGTTAATCTTGTCGGAGACAAGCATGCACCCTTTGTTTAATTTAACGTTCACAAAATATGTGGTAACACCCACTTTAGACCCCGCCCCCTCTCACTCTCTCTCGTTAGATTCCTGAATTGTTCAGTAGGCTATAATCAGTGCATGCTTGTCTCTGACAAAATTAACATGCATGTGATTAATATTGGTGACAGTTTAACAATACTATGGTTGGGGTGTATAGTGTTGTGAATATAGTAGTGTAGTGTTGGTCCTGACGAAGAGACGGGTACGTCTCGAAACCGGTAGACCGTAAATCTGGTAGTGGTTTTTACTAAGTTTACAAACATTCTGTTATTATATCTAACCACAAAGTTAATTCTTTAAATATTAATAATAATAATAAAATTTTTACCCACTAAAAGTCATCTTCTAATTGCAATAAAAACATGCTCGGATGTACTGTTCAATTGACTAGGTAAAATGAACGTTGCCCATTTTCGCGCAAGGATTCTCGTTACTTCCCTCTACAATCACAAAGACTCCTGGGTTGTTAAGGCAATGCCACAAATGTCAGAACCTCTAAGGATGAGGATAAGCTTTTGGATTGTATAGACCAAAAAGGCCACAATTTTGTTGCACCCAAAATATTTCATTCGCTTCCCAAATGCATGAAAAATATTAAGAAACCAAATCATTACGTGATCGAAAATGCAACTAAAGAGTGGTCACCTTCTTAAATCCTTTATATGAACTTCACCGCCGGTCTTAATTTCTTGTGGAAAAATCTTTGAAGTGAAAATTAACACACTTCCCGTCATCCCATTGAGCTGAAATTTTGCACATGGACTTGATGTCGACATTATGACAATGTATTCTTGGGGTCACAATGCACTCCACTCACGCATAATAAAAAATGCAAATTTGTCTAAGATGTTCGGGCAAGTACCTATAGCTGGACCGCATTCAAAAGAATGTGCGCAAAAAATATGTATGTTGTTACGATGCAAAAAATGAACACAAAAGAGGTTTTTCTAATAAAAAGTAACCTTTTTTAAACTAAAAAATATATATTTATTTGGAATATTATATTGAGGCTTGTAATACGGGCTTGCCAGGCAACTTTCCCCCGCTTTCTTCTTACCGGACAAAGCTAGGGAATGGTCTTTTGATTGTGGTCGACCTATAATTATTTTCTGGTACTATTCATAAATAATTTAAATCTTGGACACTTAAGAATTTGTTCCATTATTTAAAATTGCTGCAATTACATTAAGATAACAAAGGTATAATAAAATGAAAATCGAGACCTCGCGTATATAGGATTTATAATGAAAACTATGTTTTTATGAGTTAATTTTTTATGACCTATGTCCAAAATAAAGCTATTGGGAGTAGCTACTGCCAAACTTACTCTAACACCATTTATCTTATGTGTAAATGATGTAAAGGGTACATTTTTTAGTATTTATTTATAAACTAAAATCTTCATACTGTAACGCGATACTAGAAAGAATGACGCACTCCTGTTATTTGTCACAACACTATCGAAAAATTGAGACCGGCCTAGGGTGATCTACAATCTTCGGGAAATATCTGAAACATTTGAGAAATACCTAGAAAAGCCTAGAAGCCACGAGAATCTTCTCTTAAATACTAGAAAAAAAGAAACGGAGCAGATCTGCCTAGCGATAGAAAACAAAAAGTGCAAAGAAGATAATTAGTGCGAGTTAAGAAACAGTGTTAAAATAAATGTGTGAAATATTCTAGAAAAATTTAGCGACTGTAAATTTAAGTGCTTCGAATATATTAGGTCCTTACATATGAAATTGACGTTTAGTATGGGAGGAACATAAAGTCGATTTTTTTTTATTATAATATATTTATTTAATCAAAGTATGTACCATTGCTATCTATGCACTTTTGCCATCTCATAGGTAGTTCATCGATCCCTTTACTAAAAAAACCATTCGGAAGGGAATCAATAAAATCTTTGAAGGCGGTTTGGACTGCCCCATCGGAGTTGAATTTTTTCCTTTGCAAGAAGTTATCCAAATTTCGAAAAAAATGGTAATCTGTTGGGGCAAGGTCCGGAGAGTACGGTGGATGTCTTAGACATTCCAATTGAAGCTCCTCTAATTTGGTAGCCGTCTGTTGTGCAGTGTGTGGTCTAGCGTTATCATGAAGCAGCAGTGGCCTAGAGCGATTAACCAGCCTCGGTTGTTTAGCAGCTAGCTTTTCCATCATGGTTTGCAGTTGCTGACAATAGACATCTGCCGTAATCGTCTGGCCAGATTTAAGAAAGCTGTAGTGAACGACACCAGCACTAGTCCACCAAACGCTCACAAGTAACTCGCGTTTGTTGATTTGCTTCACTCAATTCGTGAGGTACCCACCTTTCAAGCTTTTTCACCTTACCAATTTGCTTCAAGTGGATTAAAACAGTTTTATCACTAACACCGCAGCCTGCAGCTAACTCGGATGTGGTTTGCGATGGATCCGCTTCCACAATAGCCTTCAATTCTTCATTATCAACTTTGGTCTCCGGCCGTCCACGGGCTTGTTCTGCAGGTCGAAATTTCCAGAACGAAAACGTTGGAACCAAAAACGCACTGTGTTTTCTTTTGCGGCACCGTCGCCATACACATCATTAATCCTTCGAGCCGTTTCTGCAGCACTGGTGCCACGGTGGAACTCGTACTCGTAAATAACGCGATATTTCAAGTTTTTCATTTTGTAAACTGAGTCTCGCAAAGAAAAAAACAATTGAGGAAAAAACAAATGAATTATAATTTTCAAAACACAAATACATGAGTAAATAGCTGTAAAAATTTGGATTTGGAATTCCTAACCAAAGAGAAGATATTTGAGATCAAATTTGCCAGTACGGTAAAACGTCAATTTCATATGTAAGGACCTAATATTTGTGTCCTCTTGTGTAACTTTTGTGACTTTTTGCGTAATAAATAAAAATCTTAAATTGTTATTAGTGTTTTTGTGTACCCAAATCGCGGTAATAAAAGCTAGTTATCTCTAGTAGTTTCACAGACAAATTGTTATGTGTAAATTTAGCTTAGTATGATATGAATTTTATCGATTGTTGCGCGGTATGATCGATAATCCTGAAATTATGCAGAGCATTGGTTTGTATGTTCCTGATAATTACACTAGACATCGTCAGCATAGATTGTTTCACATTCCAATATACAGGACCAACCTGCCGATGGTTATGCCTGTTGGAAGAGCCACAGCTATGCTGAACAAAATCGCTTTGGGTATTGATATATTCCGTGTGTCTGAGGGGGCTTTCCGAAGCGGGATTCTCCTTCACCTTTGACCAGATTTTATGTTATTTTTAATTTATTAAATATTTTTATTTTTGATATATACTTCCTAATATGTATGCCTTAAACATTTTGTTTGTCATGTACATATTATCTTTAAATAAATTGAATTGAATTGAATTGAATGAAAATACTCTTTATTAGTATGATTATATACAGGAACATTCAGCCCACAACCGGGAAAATACCCCTTTTACATGAAAAATAAATACCTGAACTAATTTAATATTCTCTTTCATTTCCGTATTATGTTGTTTACAGCGAAATAATGATTTCGAGATGAGAAATATGACTCAACATTCTCAAAACAAAATTTGCATAATTTATAAACACATCCTTGATGTAGAATTTGAAAGAGTTCAGCACATTAAATATACAGCACTGTGAGGACTGTCTCTCTTTCTCTGAATTACATAGCAGTAATCAGAATTACGCATCAGTAATCAGATTAAGAAGGAAGCAGAAATAATAATATTCCACAAAATATCAAAAACAAGTTTTTATGTCCAATACTGTACCACCTGGTTCTTCTTATATAAAGTGACAGTATCACATGATAATGGTATTCCATCATCTTGAAATTCATGTACCTACTTCAAGTAAAAATCTTCTAAGGTTTTCACGGCCATTCAGAATATTCTGGTTAGAGTTTCATGGGACGTTCTGCCGTGTATATAAGACTAAGAATATCCCAGAAAAATTTAACCAGAAGTGTACCTAAGTTCAAATGTCACTACAAAGTCAAATTATCTCAACTACTCATTTTGAGTAGTTCTGATAATTTGACAGAATATATATTACCATTACCACCACCCCTACGGCGAAGTCAGAGAAATCGAATATTTATCTCTGAACTGTCAGAGAGACCAGCTTGAGAATGGTTATCCCAGTGTAACCGAAATATAGCGCAAAAATAAGATATTTTTACAAATCCGCGAAGTTCTCGAAAAATAACCTTTTCATAATGCATATACCTCTTCGCGAAAACTTCTATTTAAACATATATATATATATACATATCTTATCTTCGATGAATTAGAAATTTTGGAAATAAGGAAGTGTTAACAGTAAATTGAATATAAAAAATAACCAGGACCTTTTTACAAATGATTACCTTTTAAATTCATTTTCACGTTAGTACCTAATTATTATTAATTTCACATATATTATTTTCTTATATTTTTATAGTCTATACTTCAATTTTTGATTTATAATTTGTTAGTGTACATTATATCCCGACGAGGGGACCATTGGCCCTGAAAGAAACATTTTGATATTTTCAATATATAAGTGGTAAAAAAAACATTTTTATTAATTATTTTAATGTATTGGATGTATCTTTATATTGACTTTTCACCTAATTTTTGTTTTACTTCAGGTTTATTATTAAGGAGTCTCACTATCTTGAGAGCTAGAAATTTAGATATAAATTGGGTAATTTTCTATAAAGAGGAGATTGAATATTTTAATTTTTTTATTGGTACTTTTAAGGTACATATTTTACAATGTACTATCTAATTTTTAAGAAAGTAAATGACCTTCTTTTTTGTCTCGGACAAACGTGCACCCGAGAAAGTAACATCTCAGCCACGACGGAGGACCTTCACGGGAATGGACGTTTTGTTTGTTAGCCAATAGCACTGTTTTTTTTAAATTTTTTTTTAAATTTCGTTCCTAACCGAGTCTCTTTAAGTAAAAACGTATTTTTGTAATAAAGTTCGACTTATTAGCTAATACATTTTACATTTTTAAGAGTATTTAGTTTGACCTTTACATAATTGTGTTAAAGTTTACAAGCACGTATTGGAACTAGCCGTGGAACCACTGTGTATCAAGAAATTTATGTTAGTTTATGTCTATATATTTTGGTAGTCTCTGCTTCATACAAAAGCCTTTGTAATTGAATGATTTTTATGATTCTCGGATCATTATACAGGTTAAAAACATCTATTTAAAAAAATACACAAAGGAAACAAGGAGGCAGACGTTAAATATCTAAAGGACACTGACGAGAACCGCGGAAACGCCATTTGGAATCGTGGAGAACTCGGTTGGCGCACGAAAAGCCTCCGCGGATTGCGCTGTCAGCCGCGCAACAATGACCTTAACTGTTTTCCACTTTTTCACCGTTTTTGTGACGTTAATTCAATTTCACTCCCCCCGCGTAGGGTGGCGGCGCCGCAAATGACAAGTTATAACATCCCCCAGGCGGTGTAATGGCGCTGTAATAAATATTACACGACTAACGGAAGACACAGCCGCGAAGGTTTATACTTATTTCTTTAAAAATTGTAAGTTTACGTTCTACGTTTGCGGTAGCGGCGTAGTATTTACGTGTTGTTATTTAATAAGGACTCAAGGCGGAATACCTACCTAGACATTTTGAAAAAATCGATTAACTATGTCTGGTGAAATAAATGAAGCTAAAATTTAAAAAAAATAACAGTGGCATCTTTTTGTTTATTTTCGTATATTGCTCAATTTTCAAACGCGTTTTACTAGAAACCATGTTTTGAAAATCGGTGACCAAAATATCTCGGCAACCACTGAACCTATTAACTTGAAATTTCTGGTGTTTATTCTATACATAAATATCTAGTCTTTGTCGAAGGATTTTTTAAATCACTTAGTTTTTTCTTTATCGGCATAATAAATCCGAATTTTTCCCTTAAAAATGCTATATTAAATACAAACGCCGGCCATTTTGTCAAAAATCTACATTTTCAAAAACTCCTACGTCAAAGACTAAATTATAGTGTCAATTTTGATAATATTTTTTTTTATTCTTTTGATTACAGATGAAATGGGAGTGGTCACCGCGAGTCGATAAAACTCAAGAATTTTTCGCCAATGTTGAATATTTTTTTAAATATTCTAATATGTATTTACTTTCATGTAGAAATGATACAAATACCATCGTTAATATAGGTGTTCTTAAAAAATTCACAAAAATTGCCCTTTTTCGCGTTTTGTAGGTAGGTATTCCCCCTTTAATCTCTCGATCGTTTCTTATATTTTGTATTTATTTTAAATCAGAATAGATATGACGACCATTCAATTGGGCGAAGAATGTAAACTATACCACCTTTACATTAGTTTAAAAAAATGATTATATTTTACTACTTAAGTAACAGAATCTCTCATCGACGGGTGAAGTATTAAACTAACTTTTTTCTAATATAGAATTTTTACATTAATAACATGGAAATACAAATAATTAATTGATTAGCTACTAGAAAATGAGACGGCTGTAAAAGAGGTTGTAACGGGAATAATGAGTAAAGTGGAGAAGAATTAATGAAAGTTATTTAAGTTTCGATTATTAAAATTCATCTCTAATCTCTAAAGTGTTAATGACAAATTCATCAATAACATAGAAAATGTATATTTATTTTTAAAGTTTGTCACAAAAATTGCGCTAGAAATAGTAAAAAACATGTGTTTTATCTTCACCTTAAGGTACCTACCGGTATCGATACCAATCCCCACTAATCATATTTTTTTACTTCAATCAGTTATTTATTATAGTTTCGTATTTTATGTAATTTATTATCTAAATATAATCCGTATCTTTATAATATTTTTTATATTTGTGGGGTATGAAAGCAAAACCGCCCCTTTGCAGCTGACAGAATTGACTGACAAATGTATTTGAAACTGATTTTATATTCAGAGCGGTCATTTAAAATTTTGTTTTCAAGAGCAATTATTAATTATAAAACTGGACAATTTGCCAAATATATATCAAACTCGTCATTTCATCAATAACATGGTGGCGGTTTTGTTTCTATCATTTTGATATTATTTGAAAAACAAAAAAGTACTTGGTGAACTTTATAACAACCTTGCACTGATAAAGAATTTAAGATGATCTAGTTAGAGATTTCTGACCGAAGTTTCGGATTCTTCTAAAGGGTTCTGCATCAGGGCTGTTGCCAGACAGACCCCGCTAAACTTCACCTGTCAACCTGAAGGACCAGAGTTCGGCTCTCCGCCAGGGAAATATATTATTATTAATTTATTTAATTTTATGAATGTAAAAACACACATTATCTACATTATAATAAATAAACTTTTAAAAAGGCATTTTTTTTCGAAAATTTATTACACCTGAGGCAATTCGTGTTTCTTATTATATTTTTTTTGCCAACGGTATAACAAGAGACGAAGAATAATATCTCTAGGGAAACGGTTGGATTCCCTGCGAATTTATTACATTTTCATTCTTGAAAAATGTTAAGTAATTAAAACATTGTTTGTTTATTCATAATATTTTGAGTATATCCAAATTTTTCAAGAACACAATAGATCCCTCAGACGTATGTGTGGCAAATCCATTTATGATAGAGTAAAGAATGCAGATATTAGGAATTTATGTAAATCTGATCATAGGATAGCGTGTTGAGCGAATGAATGAGGAAAGAATGGTAAGAAAGATTTATAATGCAAGTGTCGATGGCGCCAGAAAGAGAGGGCGACCACGGAAGACGTGGCGTGACCAGATTAACCAGATACTGGAATATGGTCCCGTTAGAAGTCTCAAGGACCGGCGAGCTTGCGTGCGAATATGTATGAATGTGGATGAGGCGAGAGTTGTAGGTCAGGACAAAAGAAGATGCAAAAAGGGGCGGACACCCACCGTATCCCGGAACTGTTATGGAAGTGTTTACTTCCTTACCAGTTCCTCTCAGCAAATCATCCCGTGACTTTATTTATTATTGATCCAAGTTTAACTTCGACTTTCCATCCCTTTCTGCATGTCGGGACAGAAAAGTGTGGCGCTCTATCCTCTCTGCCTTCCCCCACGCGGAAACGGCGTGATGGTAAGTAAGTATGTCGCCTACCTAATAAGTGCTAACAACCATGTCCGTACGTTGATTCGGTGGCTGGTCGTCCGAAATCCGATCGGGGGAGTCCCGCCTAAATTCCGATATTCCCGATCTGACTTGTTTACTCGCTTCCTGTGTACAGGGCTCCTCAGAAGCCGCCTAATGAGAGCCCCGACGCTGATTCAACGATGACGCTGAGCGTGATGACGCTGACGCTGATGCTGACGCTGATGACGCTGAGCCTCCGCCGCGGCTGTGGCCGCGTCGCGGCGCTGGCCCGGACCGGAGGCTCCGCGTCATTAATTTCTCTGAAAGGCACTAAATCAAGCGAACAGGCCGGCATCGATTTATCGGAGCTTTTCGCACGCGAGCTCTCGGATAATTTCATTTCTATTACGCGTCTCTGACTGTTTATTTTCCGTTTCGTGTCTATAAATCAGCGATCCTCGAACGGTGCGCCCTTGTGAGAAATTATATCGGTATTTGCTGAGCGGCACGGTGAGTGCTTTCGAGGAGATTATTTAATTTATGTTTCATTTTACAAAGCATTATAAATAATGTCAAAATATACATGACAATAAGAAATGGCCTTTAAATTGTCCTTAAAAACTCATTACCGTCGTTTAGGTAACAATAATTTGCTGAAAATGCAACATTGACTACGATATGTATAAATTAAGTGTTACAGTATTTGTCTGCGAGGCAAGTATTTCACATTGTATCCTGAAAGAACTGTTTTATGATATTTTGCCGGGTTAATACTTGTAATTAGTAAAAGGCATGTCTATAAACTCGCAAGGAAAAACATCGATAAGATAAGTCCAAGCTACAACATTACAACAACGAGTACTTTGGTTCTTTAATTTCAAACACTGAAGATTTTGAAGCTTATTTAAGAGAACCTGAAATTTAGGTAGAAATTTTGTGTTTTTTACAAGAATTTTACAAAACATTTACAAAAACTTAATTTTTTAATTGAAATGCATATTACAAAAATATTTTTTTGGAAATCCGCGTCATGTCCATTCCCGTGGAGCCCCTCCGCCGTGACTGAGATGCAACTTCCTCTATGCACGTTTGTCCGAGTCAGAAAAGAAATAAATGAATTATCTAAAATGTACGAATAATCTTACGGATTTTTAATCCAATTAAAAATTGGGAATATTACATTTTTTTATTTCTTAAGTTAGTTAATATGACACTTCCGTATATTAACTAGTGTTTTACACTTTACGTTGTACAATATATTACTAATATTCTTAATTACTTGCATATTTACATATTTGTATCCTGTAATATTATAGGTACAATCTATAATACATCTTATGCTGTACAATTCTACACTATTTTTACAATAATTACAGCACTTGTTTTTAAAATCATTAATCTTATTTATATTCTTCATGTTTTCCGGCATCTCATCGTATATTTTTACACCTCTGTACATTAGATAATTCTGTGTATTCACTTTTTTCGTATATGGTAATCTTATTCTATTCCTGGTATTATAATAATATTCATAACTTTTCACTTTAATTTTGTTTAAAAAGTATTTTGGCATTTTGTTACTGAGAATTTTATGTACAAATATGAGAACGTTATAAATAAGTTTTTTTTTAATTTCCATCCAATTGGGTGCTTTTCTCATTTCCTCAATTCTGGTGTATTTAATTTTTTTGATATGGTTCTCATTGCCCTGTTTTGCATCACTTGTAGTTTCTTGATGTTTCCTTCGCTGGCCAAATACAAGACTGTAGTACAATAGTTTATGTGAGGTGTAATAATTAATGTCTAAATGAATACATTACATTCTTTTCCATATCATATAAACTTGCAACAAAAAAGTTGACTCTCAGCCATGGTGGAGGAACTCCACTGAGATACGCATGACGCAGATATTTTTCTTCAAAAAATTTACGATAGAACTTGCTGTACACTGTTTGGATCGTCATAGAACTTTCGCGAACCTTCTAGAACATTTTCCTTCCAGAACTTTCTATAGCAGGTTTTTCCGGAACCTTCTAGACTCACCGACACCGACTATTTTGAAACAATCTGAAGCATTTGTGGCCTGGCCTTCCCATAACAAAACAATTAGAAGCTAGAAAGCACATTTTCGACACCCACTCCCACCCACGCTCAGCCACCCCCACCAAACTCGCATATTTTCTATTTGACACCAAGGGCTATCCACCACCATAACCACCGGTGGGTGGTTGTGGCTGGTTATGGAGAAAACTTGGCGGATAGGGAAACACGGGTTTCTTTTTATATATATGTATATTGATAATGATTTAATATATACCTATCTTAATATGTGCTGATAAAAAAATCTCAATCGTGTAAAAAATTACCGAATTTTTAATGAAATTTCAGGCTCTCGAGGGTGCTAACTCCTTAACAGAAGGAATACTAAGGACCATTGGCAATGGACAAACTCCAGACAATTTAGGAAGAAAGTTCATCAAGTACATACCAAGGTAAAGATTCCCAGTCTTCTCAATCTTTCTGTAGGGGTCTGAGGCATGGACGACTATCTTTCTCAATTCAAATCCACACACTGAAGTACTTTGGGAATGTCACAAGACGTACGGATGTAATAAAGAGGCTCGTGTTATAGGCCTTTCCATTTAAGAAAGACAATCGAATTAGTATGTGTAAGCCGTGCGTACGACGCACATTGTTTCATTGTGTTGATGTGTACGGGTGTAAACACCAATACAATGAAAAATTGCGCCTCGTACGCACGGCTTACACATACTAATTCGATTGACATTCTTAAACGGAAAGACCTATCCAAGGCTTTCCGAAAGAACAGAACTCGACCCTCGGGCATATCATAATTAACCATTTTTTTCTTTTATTTTCCACGCCTTTCTTGCCCGTACTCTGTCACCGAATCGACACTGTACTATTAGCGTTTTTTTAAATAGAAATGCGAACATGGTATACGTGTCAAATCAATATTCTCATTATTTTCAAACTAAGCTAAATGCTTGTGCTGTGATAATAGGACTGATTTGCTGGTCTGGAGTGAGGTTCGAACCCGTGACCTTTGGATCACGAGGCGAGAGTCCTAACCACAATACCAACTAGCTACTCTGATTTTTATTGTTAATCTTGTAAGAGTCAAACACGCACTGATTAGCCTACTGAACATTCAGGAATCTACCGGGAGAGAGTGAGAGGGGGCGGGGTCTAAAGTGGGTGTTACCAAATCTTTTGTGAAAGTTAAATTAAACAAAGGGCTGTATGGAAAATTGATTTGGTTATTAATTATTCACCGTTCATTTTCTGATGTTCAGTAGGCTAATCAGTGCATGTTTGTCTCTGATAATATTAACACGCATGTGATCAATATTGGTGAAAGTTTAACAATACTATGGTTGGGGTGTAAAGTGTTGTGAATATGGTAGTATAGTGTTGGTCCTGACAAAACCGGTAGACCTTAAATCTGGTAGTAGTTTTTACTAAGTTACGATGTCTAACCACAAAGTTAATGCTTTAAATATTAATAATAGAATTACCATGTCTTATAAAAATGGTGTCTGTGTTTTGTTTCCAATGGTATTTTGGCAGAAGGAGAACTGCAAATGTTGAAAAACCCTGTTATAACTACTTCCATTCCATTATTCTTGGCTTTCGCCCGCAACATGAATAAAACATTGATTTAAAGTACTTTATGTAAAATATTAACGGCAGTGACGTGACGTGACTGCATAATATTCACGTGATGTTATATATAATATAAACATAGTATTCGATTAGACTTGATTAAATTTTTGTGGTTGGGATTCCAATAACTGGATTCGTAATACGAAAACATTATTTGCCGTGCCTAAAACATTTTTCGGAATGATTGGAAACCAGAATTAAAGATGTTAGAAGGAAGGGGGAGGTGGGTTGGAAATTGTAGGTTTTATTTGGAAGTATGTGACGTAATGGACCAGAGTCGAAAAAGATCAGGTGTGAGGAATGTTCCATTTATCTGATAGCTTTGTCGAGACGTACATGGTGCAATTAAATTGTATAGTAAACCACAGGGGAACAGAAGTATTAAGAAAATGTAACAACTTTTAAGAGGAAGCCACAACAATAATTGATGCGTACATTTGAATGAAATTTATATTAATTATATGTGATTGTGTTTTATATAAATAGGCATGATGACAGATTTTGAAATAACATCTTCAATAAATGCAAATTCACTTTGTGCACCTTGTATTCTCTACTTCAGTATACCTTGTATTCTCTTGAAGAAGGGACCGTTGGTTCCCGAAACATGTCGAGTGTTTGTTAAAATAAAATCAGTGGTTAAAACAAAATTACTTGTTTTTAATTTTAATAAATTTTGAAATAACATTCTATATTGTAGGTGCACGTCTACTATTACCGAAAATAACATTATTTCAGTAATAAACTAAGTTTTTACGCGAATATTTGCATTTTCATCTACATATTTTTAATTTTGCGCAAAAACTCTCACAGCTATCATCTCGTCTACATGACGTCAAGGCTCAGTAAACATTGCATTGTGTCTATGGCAACGGTTCAAAGGCATATTGAAACTGGATCATTTTTTAGAATCCTTTCAAAATATTTTCTTCTCTTATTCTTTAATTCTTTAATACTGTCATCTGGCTATTCTTGCATTACTTACTATAAGAATAAATAAAAAAAGACGTTGCGTCAGTTTCTACCAAACCTTTGGACTCACTGAGTTTTTTGGGGTATTCTGCCTTGTTTCTACGATTTTTCTGGCTGACGTTTCGGATCTCATTACAGAGCTGATGTTTTTTTTTAATTACGATAGTTTTAATTGTTCTAATTGTTTTCAAGCTCGTTACAAGACTTACTACTCGTTAAGTCATAGTTTATAATAAAATAATCATCATTATCATCTTTTGATCTATATATTGCTGTCCCATTTCGTTTTTTTATTTTCTGTACTTTCTAAGTTAATAATTCTCTGCATTCAAAACATTTATTGCTGCCTTTGCTTTTATACCCCACATATAATCTATATCTATAGCATTCTTTTCAACGCGGTGAGACCTATATTGAAAAGGTCAATATCGATTTCGGTCGGATTATGAAGTTATACATTTGCTGGATGCATTCCTTATTAGAATATATTTTTGATGGATGTTTTACAGATTGTAACACGTCGCAACTAGTTGATTTACACGACTTGAAAATGTCAATCTAGCATAAATGATGATAATTAATTAAAAGCTTCACCAGTGTTGAAACATCGCGTAGAAAGAAAAAAAACGAGCGAGCCTTACAGTAGTCGCATATGATGTGTAATATTTGACATCTCACAATTAAAGGTATCAATTGAGCAGCGAAGGAAATAAACATCACAATTTAAAAAAGCTAATACCTATATATTTATTAATTAGTAAATACAAGTAAAGTAAATGTATGTGCATTTATTTATTATTGAATTTTGCCACACTAGGTAGGTTCCGTATATTTACATACGCATTTTTATTTAGAAATGTGTTTGGTCAATTATATGTTTTTATTTATTTCCATAGATGGTCATACATATTGTATGAAAACTTTGAATACATATTAAAAAATAATCATATAAATTACATAAAATTTGAGAATGATAATCATTAAGGGCAGTTATTGTTTACATTAATTTAAAAAAAAATTAAGTATTTAATGGATAGTTTCGAAGATATATGTCAAAATACATCAAAGTTACAACATCCACACGCTTGACCCGAGACGCGAAGTATATATACGAAATCAGAAACATCATCTGTTGGAAGTGTGCGTCTTCGCTGTGATGGCACTTGCCGGACGTTGATTTGTTAAAAAAGATGATTTTTTCCATCGCGCGCGCGCTCATTGGTCAAATGAAATTGCGCGCGCTTCCCCGGCGTCTCATTTCCTGTTACGCATTTCAATCCTTTTTTCGAAAGCGAGAGGAAAGACGTTACACATCAAAAAAAGTTTGACTTTTTCAGAACCAGTTCATCACCTCTTAACCTTTGCGAAAGGCAACGGAGCTTTTACACGAAATACAAAAATACTCTTTTCAAATGAAAACAAATTGTGGCGTCACATTTTTTCGTCTAATTTTATTATTCCCGTGTAAATATTTGAGTTGACATGCTTTGAGTAATGGACGGTAAAATGTGTACAGCGGTATATTAAGAAGTAGACGCGTAAGAGAATCTTTTCTTTTGACAGATTTCGGATAAGTAATCACACGTCACGCCTGGTATTTCTGCTCGATGGCTAGACAAAGAAGTGGCGAAAAAATAGTGAAAAAGGATGACGCTGTCAAAGCTCTGCGAACAAATAAAAATATATATTTTCATTTGTATCTCAAAATGCTCGGTTGATAAATCAGCATGTCTGGTGATTGTCGTTTTTAAAAAATACAATTAAGTTAGCTGGCTAATAATTAAATGAAAGATAACAATTAAAATAGTGGCTTGTTGGCCTTGCGGTTAGGACACTCGCCTCGTGATCCAAAGGTCGCGGGTTCGAACCTCACTCCAGACTAGCAAGTTAGTCCTTTTTTCATAGCACAAGCGTTTAGCTTAGTTTGAAAATAGTAAGAATATTGATGTGACACGTGTTCCGTGTTTGCATCTCTATTAAAAAAAAATAGCCAGGTTCTTTGGATTAATTATAATAATAATGATTATTTATTTATTTATTAGTTTCTAGTATTTTCGATCCCTGTCGCCAATGTTATATATGCTTATTAAAAATATAGATAATTAATTCATATCACTTTATTGAGTAACCAGCTATAATCCGTTGTAAAAAAGAAAGAAAAAACTAACCCATAAAAAACAAGTTTTTATTTTACTCCCTTTCGTATTTTATCAGGTTTCGTGTCTATCAGACGCGTCGCAGTCTTTTCATACAACTTGCTCAGTTTTATGAAAAAAACCATGAAAAATTTGAAAAATCCAAAACTATACCTACTATAATTATTATTTTTTTAAACGAAAATTTGATAGATCCTTTTGATCGTCGCCTCATGTCTGCTTGCAAAGTTTCAGCTCGATTGGATCACGGAAAAAGGGTAAAAAATTGATCCAAAGTTTTTTCGTCAGACAAGCAAACATTCAGACGCTACGAGTTAAAAGAAAGGGAGTAAAATGAGATTGGGTAACGTTATCCAGGACAGAAGAACGTATAGCCTGAGGATGAGGGAGCTGACTCCACCAGTCGACAGCGACAGTGAGTTGGGATGAAGCCAGAGGAGAAGAAGAAGAACAAGAACAAAAAGAACAATTCAGAGAAGTACGGGATCTTGCACCTTGCACTATAATGCAGGGAAAGATTGCCGGAAGTCAGTGCCCTGGAAGAAGGAGAATAAGACAGTGGTTTGTCTATAGAGATGATAGCCAACGTCCGTTGAGCGGATGTTGGCTGTCATCTCTTGATTGCGATTCTGCAGCATGTGGTCCAGCACGTGCTTCCCGGAGATGGCGAGAGGGATTGAACGAAGAGCGAGGAATTGTCTGCACACTTTATTTTTATTTATTTTTTTTAAAAAGTAATGGAAACCTAAGAGGTTTATGGGTAACATTTTTACATGATTCAATTTAAGAAAATATAATAATATAATTTAGATACAAAGGAATTTTTTTACATTTGGCCGAGTTTTAATATTTTTGTCACATCTGTTTTGAATTTGTCAGTGGTCAGTTGTTTGGTCTGTTGTGGCAGGTCGTTGTACAGTTTTAGTTCGTTGCAAATTAGTCGGGATTGTCCTGTTTTTGTTTTGGCGTGTGTTGTGTGATAGTTTTGAGCCATTCTATGTTTCTATTCTATTCTATTCTATTCTATTCTATGTTAATGACATGTTTGTGAAGTCGGACAGAAAACAATGAATAATGTAGAAATCTAGTAAATAATGTAGGAATTTTCCATCCAACAAATGCTCGACTTTCCGCCGGAAAACTTATTTTCTCGGAAATATTAATTTCTAACATCGTTCAATTATTCGGCGCGGCCGAAAAATATTTCGGCGGACGCTGGAACGCTCCCGAATAAAGGGTTAATTACGGAGCCATTGAGTTTCTTTCACTGGCACTTCTTTTGCAGGTGCTAAGATCAAAACCAGTTTTTTTTTTTACTAAGATCAAAATCAGATTTTTAGTTTTTTTTTTAATTTTACAGAACATTAATATTTTGACGTCAAAATATGTGGGGTAAAAAAATACTAAAAATAAAGGCAGCAATATCTATAATTTTTTTTTTTAGATATCACACACACAAAACAACAAAGTCGATAAATTTATAGGAAATATGATTTTGAAAGGGAGAGACACATAAAATCTAGAATTCAGCACATTCTAAATTAGTAATCTTCGGTGACTTCATTCAAAACATTTTTTTATTTTTTGGACATTGCTGCCTTTACTCTTATACCCCACATATGTGATAATAAGAAAATTGTCGTTATGTCGTTTAATCTTTTAAAAGTGCTCATAGCGTGCGTTTAATATTAGGTCCTTACATATGAAATTGATGTTTTGCCGTACTGGCAAATTTGATCTCAAATATCTTCTCTTTGGTTAGGAATTCCAAATCCAAATTTATACAGCTATTTACTCATGTATTTGTGTTTTGAAAATTATAATTCATTTGTTTTTTCCTCAATTGTTTTTTTTCTTTGCGTCACTCAGTTTACAAAATGAAAAAACTTGAAATATCGCGTTATTTACGAGTACGAGTTCCACCGTGGCACCAGTGCTGCAGAAACGGCTCGAAGGATTAATGATGTGTATGGCGACGGTGCCGCAAAAGAAAACACATTGCGTTTTTGGTTCCAACGTTTTCGTTCTGGAAATTTCGACCTGTAGAACAAGCCCCGTGGACGGCCGGAGACCAAAGTTGATAATGAAGAATTGAAGGCTATTGTGGAAGCGGATCCCTCGCAAACCACATCCGAGTTAGCTGCAGGCTGCGGTGTTAGTGATAAAACTGTTTTAATCCACTTGAAGCAAATTGGTAAGGTGAAAA
>JADDOH010013859.1:0-18200 GCA_016648135.1 Agrypnia vestita
GAGTATTTTATTTATTTCATTTTGGACGTGATTTGAAAGGAGACCAATTGTCGTGGATCCTGCAAAGAGGGTAAATGATATATGTCACCCAGAAACAAAACTGTGAATAGTGTCGGAAGATTCTCCATTCAGTATGATAGGTACCATAGATAATATACCTACTAGAGATAGGTAGTTCATAAATAATCTGTTCTTTTTGAACTTTTTCACCAACAATCCTTCAAATGTTTAGTGGCCGTATTGAAAAAATGTAAGAAAATATTAATAATTAATAATAGCTTCTCGCAAGCAACTCATGTATTTTCTGACATAATACTTATTTTAATTCTATACTAACTGCAGGAATCTGAAATGAATTTTTCCATGTTTGCAAATAAACACAAACTTTCCCACTTGCAACAATGAAATTTTGACAAGTTCCTTACAAAAGTTGGCGTTAAAAAATAAATATTTTCTTTGCAGATCTTTTGAGAATACAAGATTCTTTTACGGAAAATTCAACTGCGCCTTCTCCCGCCCCTGGAGTGCAGCCGGAATTGGAGACAGTTTGCAACGTTAAAAAATCCCCAAAGAAGTGCACTCTTAGTACCACTAATAAGAAGACATTTCCATGTTCGCAGTGCAATTATACTTGCAATCGGAAGTCAGACTTAAGACGACATTTGCTCAAGCTCACTGGCGAAAAACTGTTGTCGTGTTCGCAGTGCAATTATTCTTGCAATTATAAGTCAAGCCTTAAAATACATTTGCTTAAGCATACTGGGAAAAAGCTGTTTTCATGTCCCCAGTGCAAATATTCGTGCAGTCGAAAGTCACTCTTAAAAGTACATTTATTTAAGCACTCTGGAGAAAAGCTGTTTTCATGTTCGCACTGCAAGTACTCGTGCAATTGGAAATCAGACTTAAGAAAACATGTGCTTAAGCACACTGGAGAAAAACTCTTGTCGTGTTCGCAGTGCAATTACTCTTGCAATTATAAGACAAATCTTAAAATACATGAGCTTAAGCATACTGGAAAAAAGCTATTTTCATGTTCGCACTGCAATTATTCGTGCAATCGGCAGTCAAACTTAAGAATACATGTGCTTAAGCACACTGTAAATAAACAGTATTCATGTTCCCACTGCAATTATTCTTGCAATCAGAAGTTACACTTAAAAGAACATGTGATTAAGCACAATGGAAAAAACATTTCTCGTGTTTGCATTGCAATTATTCTTGCAATCGAACATCACACTTACAAAACCATGCTCTTAAGCACACTGGAGAGAAACTATTTTCATGTTCGCTTTGTGATTATTCTTGCTATCAGAATTCAATCTTAAAAAGACACGCTCTTACGCACTGTGAAGAAAAATTGTTTTCATGTTCCGAGTGCAAATATTCGTGCAATCGAAATTCACTCTTAAAAGTACATGTGCTTAAGCACTCTGGAGAAAAGCTTTTTTCATGTTCGCACTGCAATTATTCGTGCAATTGGAAGTCAGACTTAAGATTACATGTTCTTAAGCATACTGGAGAAAAGCTGTTTTCATGTTCCCAATGCAATTATTCGTGCAATCGAAAGTCACTCTTAAAAGTACATGTGCTTAAGCACTCTGGAGAAAAGCTGTTTTCATGTTCGCACTGCAATTATTCGTGTAATTGGAAGTCAGACATAAGACGACATTTTCTTAAGCACACTGGAGAAAAACTGTTTTAATGTTCACAGTGAAATTATTCTTGCAATCTTAAGGCAAACTTTAAAAGTCATGCTCTTACTCACGCTGGAGCGAAACGATTTTTAATTTCGCAGTGCAATTATTCGTGCAATCGAAAGACACACTTAAAAGTACACGTGCTTAAGCACTCTGGAGAAAAACTATGTTCAAGTTCGCAGTGCAATTATTCATGGACTCAGAAGTCAAGTTTATAAAAACACGTGCTTAAGCAAACTCGGAAAAAAAACTGTTTTCATGTTAGCAGTGCAATATTAGCGATTCTATATTTCTTAGAAATAAATACTTCATCGTATTGCAACGAGGTTAAAATGAATCACGCACTCATATCAAGTGACAGTTGTTTGAAATGATCACAACGCTGTCGAAGATTCCAGAACTACGTACAGTAATCTACGGCATTCGGGAAGCATCGAGAAAAATCTTTAAAGCCAGGAGGCCATGAGAAAGTTCTCGTAAACACAAGAAACGCCTATAAGGCTCGTTATCAGCATTTGCCAATATAAATAGGACTGCGCACGGGAGTAACGGGTTGTTGTTTTTGGGCTTGACAGCGAAACCGAAGCGAAGGCAGCCGCGAGCTGCGAAGGCCAGGGTGGCCAAGCGAGCGGTCATTCGACAGCGAATAATCTGGAAAGTTCTTACGTAGCGAAATAAATCGGAGCGAATAATACGCGCGGAAATTGGATGGAATATTCTAGTGAATAAAGTATTACAGCGATTATAAAGTGTCTATTTACTAATGACAAATTTTGAAATAGTTTCATTTAAATAATAGCGTTAAGTGACTTTGTACGTTTGATTAATTAATAAATCAGTAATTTATTAATACGTTTTTAAATTCCAGCGTTTTCATTCATTCCTCCCGCATTGGTCTTGTGGTTAGGACACTCCAGACTAGCAAGTTAGTCCTATTTTTATAGCGCAAGCGTTTAGCTTAGTTTGAAAATAGTAAGAATATTGATGTGAGACGTATTCCGTGTTCGCATCTCTATTCAAAAAAATCATCAGATCAGATGAAAAAGATGTGCTCATACGCACATTGCTGATAAATGCAGTGATTCGTGTAATCGCACGACGCATTAAACAGTCCATGCTTCTTCAGTGTGCTAGAGTAAAACTGCCAAACATCCGAATGTTCTTTGCAGGTGGCTTCCTTGAGAACAAGCTGGGTTTCGCACCGATTATTCTACCATCGATAAACAAATCATCGTTAAGCTAAATTACTTCATGGCGTTTGTCGACTGCTCTGACTCTCTGAGACATTACTGTGTCTGGAAGACGCTAGAAAACCAGGGAGTGGAAAGAAAATATACGAAAATCATAAAAGAAATATTTTATGTATTTCTTTTATACTCCACAGCAACGGTCCAACTTAAACAGCAAGGAGAGGAATTTAGTATCCAGAGGGGTGTCAGGCTAGGTGATCTACTGTCCCCAAAACTTTTCAGGGACGTGTTAGAAAATATATTCAGAAATATAGACTATATAAATAAAGAAAATCTTTTGCGTTCAGTTTTTTATCTGTAAATAATAGGTTATATTCGTGCATTTTTATATGTAAATTCTATGAAGCGTATTGTTTATAAGCACAAAAATTTTAATTTATTTTTATGTGTTAAATATTTGTTTTTATAAATATTAAATATTGCTGTTTTTACCATATATTGTTAGGAATTACGCGGGTTAACATTTTATTATTACACTTTTTTATAATATTTGTGTTTAAAATGCCCTTAAATAAAATACTAAGTACTAACCAAAATACAAAATTCTTTTGCATTTTTAATACAAACAATGCTTTATTATGGATCACAATGACCGTTCCTCAGAAATTGCGGAATAAAATATACACCACAGTTGAAGAAAAATGTTAACCCTTCGCAAACGAGGTGATCAATTTTCCCTTCCCGTACTACTTAGGGGGGTTTTGAAATACCCAGAAACTAAATCTAAGTAAAATAAGCAAATAAAACCTATTTGAAAGTTATTTATAGAAAATATATAGTAATAACTAATAATGAATGGGTTCAAATAAAAGTTTTATTTAATTTTATCCGATGATAGACTTTTATTAGGAAAAAACAAAGGGTTTCCTGGAATGGGGCTTGAACCACCGACCAACAGATCACTAGCAGCATAACCACTACACCAACAAGCTGCTGTACTAGATATTTTTTTACTAATGTTGGAACACGTGAGTTCAGGTGCCTTCGTTTAAGGACCTTATGCCCTGACGAAGGATCTCCAAACCCTCGAGTTCAGCAGCTAGCTCAGGAGGTGGTCGTGGGGAACCTTATGGAAATCTGCTCTCTCCTAGATTGTCTCAAGGATTCATAGCAAAACAAAATTTTACCAAGTCACGAGGTCAAGTTATAATTTATTGGTAACTATGAAATAAAACTTCACATTGCATCAGAAAGAAATAAATTTTAATTAAAAATTGAAATTTGCATATGAAGGTACCTAAGTTATGAGCAGTTCGAAGCACTGCCATTTTGACAAAAGTTAAATTTCTCAGGTTTTTATTTTTTTATTTATCTTTATCTTGTTACATGACATAGGAGATGGAGCCGCTCATATCACTAGGAAGAACCTGTGCCGAGATGAACAGCTGAACAATATAGTGAGAACAAAATGTAATAAAGGTATAAAACAAAATACTATATAACTACAAGATTAATTAATTAATTAATTGAGTATATAAATATAAAATGTGGATAATAAGAACGGTATATATTGTATATTACAAAAGCAGTAGTGAAAGTAAAGTAATATATATAAAAAATCATATTCATGGATAGTAACACAATGTATATATAATAGCACAGTTAAGAAGTATATTTTATATAAGAAAATTAAATGAATGTTTGTGTATAGTAAATAGTGATAAGAAATGAAGTTTAATGAGAATAAATTATGACCCGTTTTCGGCAGTTGGATATTTGGGCAAATGCAGGTGACAACAATGTCTTCTCGAATAGTGTTGTGTAAAAGGTTGCAGGTAGAATTACGATATAGAACTTGAATTGGCCTAGTATTATATAGTGCTTAAATCTGTCTGGAAGTGTTCATCTTACGAACTTCCTGTGGCAACACAAGGCGGAGAATAATCCACGTAGGTGCGATCGTGCCGCAGCCCGGCCGAGGAGGATCTCGTCGGTCTAAAGCTCCGAGATCGTTTTTACAGCAATTGAAATGGATATTTCTTGCAGGTAGTCCACGATGCACAAATAACCCAGGCTGGAGTCGGGAAGAGCGTTGGACGGCTGCAAGGTGAGATTGGGTCCTTGGCTCCTCATCTTCATCTGCCGTCATCGCCCTGGACTTCTTTTTCTCCCGTCGATTCAAAGCATCCGTGTCAGCTCTGCCGCCGCCATCTTGTAGACGCCGGTCGTAGGGATGGGTAAAAAATATCGATATATCAATATATCGAAAAAATATATTGACGATAAATACCGATATTTTTCAAAAAAAATATCGATATTTATCGTCGATATATTTTTTCGCGGTATATCGAATATCGATTTTTTTTTGATACATCGATATTTTTTTCTGGGATAACCGATATTTTTTTTCTTGCCGACTTTTTTAGTTTTGGTCATTTTTTTAGGTGTCTTTTTCGCTTTTTGCGACCTTCTTTTTTTTGGTCATCGATATAGTTTTTTTTCGATATATCGATAGTTTTTTCCCGATATATCGATAGTTTTTTCCCGATATATCGATATATTTTTTCCGATATATCGATATATATTTTTTGTGACCTTTTTTTGGGTATCTTTTTCAGTTTTTCCGGTGACGTTCTTTTTTTTGGTCGCCAAAAGCTTATTCCCCTTACATTTTTGAAAAAATAATATCGATATATCGGTATATTTTCCGAAATGTGTATAGATTATTTTCGATACTTTTTAAAAATATCGATTCGATATATATCAATATTTTTTTTTCACTTCCCATCCCTAGCCGGACGCCTTCAAGTGCCGCTCGAAACCGACGATCAGTGCCGCCAGTAGTATAGCAATATAGTGTTTATTTATTTATTGATTTTGATGGTTCACAAACAATGAAAAACATACAACATAACATGGATAATACAATTATAATTCAATTAGTTTAAGTGTAACATTTTATTAACTACATTATCGTTAAATAAACATCGGAAAGCTGCCTAGAGCATGTTATTTCTTTAATAAAGGTTAATCCTTACCCCCGCAAGGAGCGGCCAGCGTTCTGTCAAACTACGTTCTAGTGCGGGAAGCCATAGAAGAAGAGCTATGGTAGACGCGGGCTTTTGTAACTTAGTGAAGGGTGCTGTGCACCGCCGTCAAAAAGAAACAGAACTGAAATTAAGTGTGGCGGTCCCAAAAAATAATTTTACAATGTATACACCACATACGTTTATAAACTTTAATAAAGTTACTTTAAAAATATTATTTTATGTTATAACCTATAAAACTCAATGTCTGTCTGTCTGTCTGTTCTTTATACAAATCCACACCGTTTGTCCGATTCGATTCAAATTTTGCATACTATGCTTTAGGACCCGGCGGGTAACATAGGCAACATTTTCTCCCTATTCAATACCCCTTCCCCTCCCCCTGACATATTTTATATGCAAATCTGTACCGTTTGACCGATAGGACTCAAAATTTGGAAATATATTCTTTCGAACTCGGCGGTTAACATAGGCAATATTTCCTCCCAATTAAATACCCCTTCCCCTCCCCCTGACATATTTTCCATGCAAATCTGTACCGTTTGACCAATCGGACTCAAAATTTGGAAACTTATTCGTTAGGACTCGGCGGGTAACATATGCGACATTCCCCCCCTATTCTCATACCCCTTCCCCTCCGCTTATATATTTTCTCTCTTAAGTGCTTAAAACACGGCTCATAAGTGTTGTTAATATTTCAAGAATATTTGCACTGCGAACATGAAAAAATATTTTATCCAGTGTGCTTCAGCACATGTACTTTTAAATATGACTTATCATTGCAAGAATAATTGCACTGCGAGCATGAAAACGGTTTTTCACCAGAGTGCGTAAGAGAATGTCTTTTTAAGTGGTATTTAGTATTGCATGAATAATTGCACTGATAACATGAAAAAAGCTTTTTTCCAGTGTGGTTAATTAAATGTACTTTTAAACTTGACTTACGATTGCAAGAATAATTGCACTGCGAACATGAAAACAGTTTTTTACCAGTGTGATTAAGCATATGTACCTTTAAATATGACTTTTGATTGCAAGAATAATTGCACTGCGAACATGAAAACAGTTTTTTAGCAGTGTGATTAAGCATATGTACCTTTAAATGTGACATTTGATTGCAAGAATAATTGCACTGCGAGCATGAAAACGGTTTTCACCAGAGTGCGTAAGAGAATGTCTTTTTAAGTGGTATTTAGTATTGCATGAATAATTGCACTGATAACATGAAAAAAGTTTTTTTCCAGTGTGGTTAATTAAATGTACTTTTAAACTTGACTTACGATTGCAAGAATAATTGCACTGCGAACATGAAAAAAGGTTTTCACCAGAATGCGTAAGAATATGACTCTTTAACATTGATTTGGTATTGCATGAATAATTGCACTGATAACATAAAAAAAGTTTTTTTCCAGTGTGGTTAAGCACATGTACTTTTAAACTTGACTTACTATTGCAAGAATAATTGCATTGCGAACATGAAAAAAGTTTTTCACCAGAGTGCATAAAATAATGTATTTTAAAGTCTGATTTTCTATTGCATGAATAATTGCACTGCGAACATGAAAACAGTTTTTCACCAGAGTGCCTAAGTGTATGTATTTTTAAGTGTGATTTTATATTGCATGAATAATCGCACTGTGTACATGAAAAAAGTTTTTCACCAGAGTGCGTTAAATAATGTATATTTAAGTCTGATTTCCTATTACATGAATAATTGCATTGCAAACATGAAAACAGTTTTACACCAGAGTGCGTAAGAGAATGCTGTTTTAAATATGATTTTTTATTGCAAGAATAATTGCACTGATAACATGAAAAAAGTTTTTTTCCAGTGTGGTTAAGTAAATGTAATTTTAAACTTGACTTATGATTGCAAGAATAATTGCACTGCGAACATGAAAAAAGGTTTTCACCAGAGTGCGTGGGAGTATGACTTTTTAACATTGACTTTGTATTACAAGAATAATTGCACTGCGAACATGAAAACAGTTTTTTACCAGTGTGATTAAGCATATGTACCTTTAAATGTGACTTTTGATTGCAAGAATAATTGCACTGCGAGCATGAAAACGTTTTTTCACCAGAGTGCGTAAGAGAATGTCTTTTTAAGTTTGATTTTATATTGCATGAATAATTGCACTGAGAACACGAAAAAAGTTTTTTCCCAGAGTGGTTAAGCACATGTACTTTTAAACTTGACTTACGATTGCATGAATAATTGCACTGCGAACATGAAAAAGGATTTTTTCCAGAGTGCAAAAGAGTATGACTTCTAAAGGATGACTCCCGATAGCAAGAATAATTGCACCTTTCACATGAAAACGTCTTCTTTTCAGCTATACTTTGTAATTCTGGCTGCCTTCCAGAGACGGGCGACGGTCCAGTTGAATTCTCCTTAAAATAATCTTGCATTCTTAAGAGATCTGCAAAGAAAATATTATTTGTTTAATGCCAATTTAGGTGCGGCCCGTCAAAATTTTATTGTAAAAAGTGGACAAGTTTGTGTTATTTTACAAACATGGTAAAATTTAGTTCGGATTTCGGCGGTAGGTATAAAATGATATTACGACAACCATTATGAGAATATTCAGTCGCTAGTAAGAAGCATTTATTAATTATTAATTTTTTCTTTACGGCCATTCCAAAAAACCAAATCTTACCTAACAAAACCTAACATAACCTAACCTATACTAACTAAACCTTAAAAAGAGTTGTAATAAAATTATAAAAACCTAACCTTAAAGTGGGTTGTAGTGCAAAAACCAGAAGCCAGACAGGACACGGATGAGGAATCAGACTAAACGAGATCCACCGCTTTCAAAAATGGTTTAATTACTATCAATTATCAATGTTTTCTATTTACCATTATTCTGTAGTTAACTGCATTAAGTATTTATTGAATATTTCGTGAAAAAATTGTTAAACAGAACTACTCGTTCGATTTAAACCGTGTGTGTAACACAGCATAATTCATTTGTAGTACCTACTTCACACAAGGTGAATCCAAAGATAAATTCATCCATTCAATCAATATTTATCTGCTGTCTACGGTAAGGCGTCATAGATAAAACATGCAACTGTCAGATTTATATGGTGGAAGATTTATGGGTGAAGGTGCTTGTATTCTACAGTTTAGCCTGGAAATTATTATACTTTTTAAACTATTCCTTAGTGACTTACACTAAAATTGTAAAACGTTGGGAATGATCCAAGAATATGGTCCCGATGTTCATACAATGAAAGTAAGTATTTCACTATATAATTTAATGTCCTGTTAATTTAATCTAACTAAAATAATCGTAATCTAAATTAAATAAACCAAACCTAATAACCTAACCTAATCAAACCTAATAACCTCACCAAACCTAAAAATCTAACCAAACCTAATAACCTAACCAAACTTAATAACCAAACCAAACCTAATAACCTAACCTAACCTCGTATATTGCCTATGAAAAGTCAAAATATGCAGTGCATTTTTCGAAATTTTAAAGTTTAATATCTCATTAAATGTAACGTTGTAAAAATGTAAAAAATAAACGTAAATTATCTTTCATTTTGTTATTAGTACATTCAATAATATATTGAAATAATCATTTTCGTTGTATACGCAATGCAATTATCTTGGATTTAGCCTGCGCACTTAGTAACTCTGAGAATAAATCAATAACGAAGCAACTTCTCACCGGCGCGCTGGTCGGCCCTCCTGGAGTACTCCGAGCACTCCTGCTTGATGTCGGGATACGATATGTCTATATCAGCCCAGAGCGCTTCATCGCCGCTCTCGGCGGCAGACCCTGGCTCGGGCTTGACGTCAGGAACATCTTGGACAGCATGGTTCATGGTCCTGGTACCCTCTATCTACGACGAGAAGCAATTAGCAAATGGCGTTTGTCAAACGACCGCCGACTGGAGGTGTGTCAATAATGAACGAACTATAATATTTGAACAGTTTACTTTACTGAACGAACGAATTGTACAGTTCATTTTAGTGAACACTACTTTTCATTAGTTCGGCCTGTCTAAATCATTTTTTTTAAACGATGAGTATTAGTGGAAATTCATTGTTCATCGTTCATCAAATCTCAATCCTACCCGCTTCCTCTCGCAATCGATAATTTTTTTGTATAAAGATAAGATATAGAGGTAAGACGGTACGTAATTTTAATGTTAGAGTAAAGCAACACTTAAGATGCTCAATAACAATAACTTTTCTTAATTTGCAAACCACGTTTTGGAAACAGGCCACACGTTTAAAAAAGAAAACGGTATCGAATTTCTACATATCAATAATAAAGGCCCTAGATTACATAACTTAGAAATACTGGAAATCAAAACATTTCTGAACATAAAAACCAATATAGGTATTTAATTACTAGATAAATTTTATGAATAGCCCGTTACTTGATATATTCCTCGTTTTGGAGTCCACATGTGAATTACCCCCATTTTAATTACTTCATAACTGTAGTCAGACCCCCGTAAAATATTAATGTGTTTGCTAGCATAAGTAATGGATACTTAGTATGCCGCTGTCCTGATGAAGATACAGTGGTATAATTTTTGTACGTGGTACTTTTATTAGTCGATTCGACTCACTTATTACAATTCTCATTAAATGTCATTTTAATTGGTGTTCGCATTATTTTACAGGAACGATAAGAAAAAATTCCGTTTTAATAATTAATTTTTATTTAAAGTTACAAAAATCAACCTTAATCTACACACATTGAGATCCTCATCAACAGTCCTAAAAATCTCTTATTGTAAGTAACGAAATAAAAACACTGTTCTTATTAATCATAAATAGTAATTACTAAAACATAAAAAAATAAATTGTTTGTTTCAATTAAGGGACATTTCCATCTTATGTTCCCAGCACAAATTTTTATAGCATTTTTGACACCGAGACCTTGTCATATAATGCTTCTTATAAAAGCATATATCCGTTTCTTTTCGACATTTTCATAACTTTAAGTATTAGAGATTATTGTAGTTAATGGTTTTATTATAATTTCTGCATTTGACTAGTTCAAATAATATTTCATTGGTAATAAACATTTATTCTATTTCAAATAATATTTCATTGATAATAAACATCCAGCGTGACGCAATTTGGTTCATTAACATTATTTATAGCTGATGTTCTGATCGTTCTAGTTTTTTTATTAAACCAAGCATTACTAGTTTCAGCACGGACTATTGTTCGATCGACTCGAGCTTCATGTTGGCTGACGGGATGGTAAAATCATTAGAAATGCTAACAGATCGGTTGTGGTTGAAGATGAAGTTGTGGATCCACCTGTGGATAACCTCGCAGGGCTATATTCCTGCCTTGATTATGAGTCGAAAATGTTAAAGCTATTATGACCTAATATCAATAGTTAAGGTGATATGCGAAATCAAAGTTTGCATTTTTTTTTCAATATTTCTGACTTATTTTTTGCAAAACGTTAGACTTTCATTACAGTAACTCATATCAATTACGAAAAATTCATTCGTTTCAATAAAAGTTAAATAAAATGATAAAAACGCCGAAAAAATTCCAATTGGAATTCGAAGGTTATTAGTTTTTTATTTGTCTTTTACAAAAGGGAATGAATTTTTTATATTCGATATAAGTTACTGTAATGATAGTCCAACGTTTTACAAAAAATAAGTCAGAAATATTGAAAAAAATTGCAAACTTTGATGTAGCATATCTCCTTAACTATTGATATTAGGTCATAATAGCTTGAACATTTTCGACTCATAATCAAGGCAGAAATATGATCCTGCGAGGTTATTAATGTTTTACAAATAACCCTGTATAATATTGATAGTTTTATAATTGTAAAAAAAAAAGTCGCATCCTTCCCTAGCTTTTCTTTTCATTTCCACCGTACAATAGAGGGAGTGTCATGTATATTTTGGAATTTCTTCAGTAAAAACACAACTCTCAAAACAAGAACCAAGGTCATATAAAATGTTGTTGAAAACGGAGTAACCAATGGCAAGCTCCCATTTTACTTTGTCATGTTTCCGTATCTTCGCTGGTCTGACAGCACGGCCCCGCGTGCGGGAGCCTTTCTTATAACATCTTGTTCAGGATCCTCGGGCGCGGATATGTAATATCTTGTATTCATTATATCGAGATTACAATTTCACCCTACATGAGGGACTCGATACCAAATACATCTACAACCACACCTCCGCTACACTCCGATGCGCACAGATTTCATCACGCGTGTGTTTTTTGTAAAGGCCTTTAACTTCAGTGAATATAAACATATAACAGAGCTCTTGATGTAGCTATAAGCCATACCGTTATAATAATAATCTGATGTGATTTACTATCATGCTATTTGATTGATAACGATGCAAAGCGTCACCGAAATCTAACCTAAAAACATGAAGATGTATGCCCATTTTATTCGCCATAAATATGTGCCTCTCCCGTCATATGTGACATGTATCCTTACCGTTTTTTTTTTATAATCTTTATCTTTTCAAATATATGTGGTCGGGCCATATCTATATTTGGAATGTATAGCGAACGCCTTTCATTGAGAAATTAGGCAAGCCGCGTTACCTGTCTCCGCCAATGACGCGAGACCCAGCAGGGCCGGCTGTAGTACATATTGGACCGCCGCTGTGAGTACATACTCGATCGCCATCGCCGCCGTGTGACATTTTTACGCACGTTCCGCAATAACCTCAATTTGTCGTTCGATCTTAAAACCGCCTTTTCAAATCCGTTCTTCGCAGTGGATTTGTTTACATTATTGGTGAAGACGGCCACCCGCATCTACAGTCCACTCATCGCAGTTCATCAGGTCGCAGTTCAATAAATCGGAAGAACCAGGAGGTAAGTGTCTTGCATGTTTTCTCAGTTACGGGCCTTTCGCTACGTATTGGACATCTTGCTTGCCCCTTGGAAGTTTCCGTATAGTTGGACGCTCAAAGCGCACCATTTAAACCATAACCTAACCGCCTCACCATATAATTTTGGTACCTTCGACCGGAGATCGATCCATATACAAAGGTCGAACGAACGAATTAATATATTCATACATCCGACTATATCGTATTGAGCAACTCCATTATCGCAATTTTCATAATATTTGTTCAGTGAAATAATTACGCAGCGTGATATTTGTCGATATAAATATCGTTTAATATTTTTTCAGCTACTTTTACTTGACAGTGTTATTCACGCACGGATACTTTGCACTTGTAACAAAGTTATAGAATTGTTTATTTCGAATAAAATATTAAATAAATTCGGTATTCAAACATATTAAATAACAATTTTAACATAACATAACATAACAAATAACATTTCACAAGTGAGTATTTTAGAATAAATACGAACTTATTGTTAGATCACTGAAGTACCTCCCGATAAAAAATATTCAAAATGTCGCAGATAAATAGATTGAAATCTTTAGAAGCAAAACGGGACGCTGTTTTCGCTCACGTAAACATGATGTACGAAAAATCAAAACGGATTTCGTCTGAGAATACAAGGACGACAGAGTCATTCTTGGCAGACATACAAACGATTGATGAAACAAAAACGCAGTTCACCGCCGTTTCAGATGAAATAAATATATTGAATTTAGAATTGAATCCTGACTTTGTACCGGATTATCAAAAACTTATTGCATTTGATGGGATCATCTCTCATATCAAATTTAAAAAATCCCAACTTTCGGAAACAAAGTTGCAAGAGGCTCCTGTATTGGATAGTCCAATGAAGTTGCCGGCTATTCAAATTCCGTCATTTGATGGCAACCAGGAGAACTGGCCCATTTTTTATGAAACGTTTAAGGCCAACATTCATCAAAATAAACTATTAACCCAATCACAGAAAATGCAATATTTAATTTCAAAATTATCGCACGGTGCTCTTTATTTGACATCAGGGGTACTTCCTACGGGAGAAAATTATAATTCTTTATGGAATAGCCTCGTACAAAAATATCAGGATAGAAGGGCGTTGGGTTGTTATTACTTAAAAAATATTTTCGAAATAAAATATGTCAACACCGCTGGTGGCTTAAACGCGTTTATTGAGAAATACTCTGCGTCCGTTTCCGCTTTGAAACAGCTGGGAATCGAAGATCTAACAGACTTCATTCTTTTATATTGCGCGTTATCGAAATTGGATAGCCAAACTTCGCAAATGTTCGAGATGACGCAACGTGAAAAGGAAATTCCCGCTTACCAAGATCTGGTAGAATTCTTACGAAGTCAGGTGAAAATTTTAGAACGTACAACTACTAGCAACACTGCTTCAGTTCGATATGGTCAAAATAATTTAAATAAAAATAAGACTTACAAATCTTTCTTGACTAAAAGTACTGGAAATAATTGCTTATTATGTTTGAGAGAAGATCATAAACATTTGTACGAATGTCCAAAGTACAAAGGCATGCCGATCAACGAACGCTTTAATTTCATAAAGACCAAAAATGGTTGTATTAACTGTCTAAGTTACTCGCACATTATAAAAAATTGCAAATCAACGCGTAATTGCAAAAAATGCAATAAACGTCATAATACGCTTCTTCATTTTGAAGATAATAATCGAGATGATGCGCATCCAGTAGCATCTATATCACTGGTTACCGCGCGAAACCAGTCAAAATCTTATTCGCCTAGTGCTAATATTTTATTGTCGACGGCCCAAGTATTAGCTTACAAAAATCAAAATGAAAAACGGTTAATACGATGTCTAATTGATAGTGCATCGCAAAATCATTTGCTCACAGTAGCGTGCTGTGATAAGTTAAATTTAAAAATCTCGCCGCTTTACAATGCGGTCCTCAAGGGTGTAGGCAATAGCTCGCGTCCAATAAAAGGATACACTAATTTCATCATACAATCACGAGTAAATTCACAGACTTATAATATCCAGGCTTTGGTTGTTGACAAAATCACCAATAACCTACCTGTGCAATACATTGACACGGCAAATCTGGCTTATTTAAAAAATGTTCAACTCGCTGACACGGATTGGAATATACCGAAGCCGATCGATTTAGTTTTAGGTGCAGAATTATTCCCGTATCTTTTATTAGGTGGTCGAATAAACGCACCCTCTCCCGCTCCGCCGTTGTTAGAAACGACTTTAGGCTACATCATAATGGGCGAGATGTCTATGGAAAATCCCAAAAAGGAAGATTCTACTTTAACTCTTCTATCTCTAAATGATGGTGATTTACAGACTTCTCTGCAAAGTTTTTGGCATCTAGAAGAGATTCCAACTAGGCAGTTCCTGAGCCCCGAGGAGACGACCTGCGAAAGGTTATACAGCGCATCTGTAAATAGAGATGAGGCTGGACGTTACTCGGTCGCATTACCTTTTCGTGGAGATTCAAAGGAATTAGGTAATTCACGAAATACTGCGTATCGCCGACTTATCGCTCTAGAGAAGAAATTCAAACAAGAACCAAAACTTCGTGAAAATTATAATAACGTAGTAAACGAATACATTGAAAAGGAGTATTTAACTGAGATTACCGCAATCGATGTCTCAAACCAGGGTTATTACATACCGCATCATGCCGTCACACGCCCAGATAAGCCAATGCCGCGAATTGTACTCGACGCAAGTTCAAAAACCCATACTGGGAAATCATTGAATGATGTATTATATGCTGGGCCTAACTTACAAGCAAACCTTTTCTCTCTTTTACTTGAGTTCCGGTTATTCCCTGTAGCTATGACCGCGGACATAAAGCAGATGTATTTACAAATTGGTACATTTCAAAATGATCGTAAATATTTAAAGATATTATTTCGTTTTAGCGACTATAGCAACGAGACGATCAGAGTATTTCAATTCAACCGCCTTCCATTTGGCCTCAAACCTAGTCCGTATTTAGCTTTGCGTACTATTCGTCAGCTAGCATCAGACATGCGCTTTCAGTACCCTGATGCCGCTGCAGTCGCCGAGTCTAAACTTTACATGGATGACTTGGTGCATTCAATGCCTGACGACGAATCGGCCATCCGCACCTCTCGAGAGTTAATCTCGTTATTCAAATCAGGATCCTTTGAATTAATTAAATGGTCGAGTAATTCTTTGGCATTACTCAATGACCTCCCGCATTCTCATCGAAGTTCAGTGGATTTCACAAATGAGAACAACAGTACTAAAGTTCTAGGTTTATCTTGGGAACCTGCTGAGGACAATTTCTTCTTAACAACTCTGCAGGTCCAAGAGACATGTACGAAGCGAAGCATACTTTCATTAGTGGCTCGTTTGTTTGATGTTCTAGGCATCGTGGCCCCAGTAATCCTGTATGCCAAATTGCTCATTAAGGAGCTCTGGTTGTGCGATATTGGTTGGAATGATGTACCTCCTGAGAGCATCATTCAACGCTTCACTGCACTTACGAGTGAATTTCACTTGCTCTCGACTTTGAGAATTCCGCGCCATATTGGTGTTCTAAAGGACAGTACAGTTTGCATCGTCGCCTTCTGCGATGCGAGTATGAAAGGTTATGGTTGTGTCATTTATTTGCACTCCACAGATTTAACCGGGAACGTATCAGTCAGGTTATTGTGTTCCAAGTCTAAGGTTTCACCAACAAAGATAATTTCACTCGCTCGTTTGGAGTTATGCGCTGCCCTTTTGATGTCGAAGTTAATAAAGACTGTTCGGGATATTTATAGTTCACGCATCACCATCGCAGGAACATATGCATTCTCGGACGCTACAATTGCCTTGTCATGGATCCACTCTTCCCCGCATAGATGGTCCGTATTTGTGAGCAACCGCGTAGCTCAATGCCAGGAAAATGTACAACCCCAAGATTTCTATCATATCGCAGGCATTGAGAATCCTAGTGATTGTCTATCTAGGGGCATGTTACCATCTCAATTGGTAACCCATGATTTGTGATGGAACGGGCCTGCATGGCTACGTTCTGTCATTTCAAGTTGGCCTATCCAACCATTCTTACCTACAAAATATGAGGCACTCCCGGAATTTAAATCCACAACTTTGATTACCGCTAAGATTGTGCCTTGTAGTTTTTACGAATTAGCTCAAAATATCTCTCGTTGGGATAAACTTCTGCGCATCATCGTATACTGCCTCCGTTTTATGAAAAGATTGCCTCGTTCCCCAGCAATTGGAGTCGCTGACTTACTTGCTGCTGAAAACACGGTTATTCGTGCCGTTCAAAATGTTCATTTTGCTAAGTTTGCAAATGGCGGATCTAAAAGGAGGAAAAGGCTATTCTAAAAGGTTAAAACGTCTTAGTCCTTTCATAGATGAGGATGGTATTTTGCGGATTGAAGGAAGATTATCCAATTCAGGTCTTCCTTTCGAGGCAAAACATCCTGCTCTGCTCCCAAAACATGACCACGTAGTCGCCCTTATAATAGATCACCATCACCAATTGCATCTTCACACTGGGCCAGGATTACTTTCATCAATCCTTCGTCAACGCTTTTGGATTCTTTCCGGAAGAAGCGATATTAGATGGAGAGTGAGAAAATGTAATAAATGCTTTCGCGTTTCTCCTCTACATCCCACGCCTAAAATGGCTAATTTGCCAGCCTGCCGAATTCAGGAAGCAAAGGCTTTTACACACACAGGGGTAGATTATGCTGGTCCGCTAAATATAACACTCCAACGCAAGCGTGGACAAAGGTCGCAAAAGGCCTACATCTGTATTTTTGTCTGCTTGACAACTAAAGCTGTTAATATCGAACTAGCATCAGATTTATCCTCGGACATCTTCCTAGCTGCATTCAAACGTTTTATAGCACGTCGAGGACCCGTATCTTGTCTGTATTCCGACAACGGCTCGAACTTCATAGGTGCCAAGGCACAGTTAGATGAATTTTATAAATTAATCTTGTCCTCGGACTATCAAAACGCTATAACGGATGAGCTTATTAAACGACGCATTTGTTGGAAATTAATTCCACCGCATAGCCCGCACTTTGGAGGGATCTGGGAAAGCAATATAAAATGTTTTAAAACACATCTATACCGCGTAATCGGAAGTCAGTTGTTGACTTACGAGGAACTCTTCACAGTTCTTACACAGATCGAAGCGTTGCTCAATTCCCGGCCACTTTGTGTTATGTCTGAGGATCCGTATCCTGAGGCGCTGACACCAGCACATTTTTTAATGTCATCACCACTCCAGTATCTTCCGGTATCGGACATTGCTGACGATACGCGGAGTCTTTGTACACGCAAACAACTACTATATAACTTAGTTAGGTCATATTGGAAAAAATGGCATCTAGAGTATTTA
>JADDOH010013860.1:0-18879 GCA_016648135.1 Agrypnia vestita
TCTTTTCACTTCTGTTTTTAATTTACACAAATCTATTATATGTACTTTCTTCTCTTAATATACTGTTATATTTATTACTATCTGTCATTTGTGATTTTTTTTATTTTAAATTTTGTAAAAGCCCAACAAGGGCGTTAAATAAATAAATAAATAAATATTAAGCTTCAATATAACCTATTTGTAACGTGTAATTTATATGGCGGACCAGGTCTTATGCTTACAACCTGGTTACGCTGGAACAAATATATTACTATTATTAAAATGATTTCCATACAAGTTTTCCATATAAATTGATACGTCTCTGTGATTCTTCTATAATTATTCAGGATTATTTAATCAGCTACTGGGTTTTCGTAGTTAAGGGTACTATCGTTTCACACATAGTTTAAGTCAGTCGTCTACGACTCCAGTGCGAAGCCCCGTAAAAACCGAAAGAAAAATGGCTAAATAAATTCGTATAATTTTCAGCAAGTGCGTTAATGAATATAAAAGTATCACTTGACGACGTCATCGTAAACTTGTAAGAATATTGGTGTAAAACAAGCGCGGGCAGAAGCGCCATCTTTTAATTAAGGTGCGGCGACCGGGGCATTACGGCCGAATATCCCGGGGAACGGCCGGGAAGGAAGGGGAGGTCGTTCCCTGGATTCCCTCCGCCGGGATAACTCGCCGACGCCGCGGGGATCGTAAATTATCTCCCGCGGGTTTGCTCAGGTCAAATTATAAAACAACCCGCGATAATGGAGCGGACCAGCGAAATGACGTGGCCACGGTAGAACGCCACTTTTCTCAAGATTTACTATCTTTCATGTGGTAAAATTAATTTTATTAGCAAAACAACAAAATTATAAAATTTTTTGTGTTTGTTCAAATTTTTAAAAATAAAATTATGGGACTTTGTCTTCAAAGGGATTATCATTAAATGAAGATTAATTATAAATGTCTCATAGAGACGAAGCTATTTGTATGGAAAATTATGTATGAAAGTTTTTTGGACGTTTATATGACTCGCAACCTGTCATTAGCTGGCAAGTGATTACTTTAAACAATATAACGTTTTTTCTGTGTATAGTTTTCAGGGATACTCTGCCGTGTGCATGTGACCTCTCTGGCCGACGTTTCGGATCCCAATGCAGGGTCCATCATCAGTGCTGATGTGATGGACCCTGCAATGGGATCCGAAACATCGGCCAGAGAGGTCACATGTACACGGCAGAATATCCCAGAAAAATTTACACAGAAGATTCTGAACACTTGAATACGCCTGAAAATCATATTTTTAACTCCTTTTATAGATCTATATATATATTTTTATGTATATGTTTTTGAGTAGCCAATTTCTATTTTTTTTAATAAGAGCTAGTCATTTATTTCCAAATCAACTGCTGCAGCTATTCTACTGGAATGAAAAATTTTTACCCGTCATCATTTCAAAATTTAGGCAAAAATATTATTTTCTTTTATAATTAAAAAAATTAATTGTAAATAAGTAAGTATAAATTAATAAAATAAGTAATTGAATATTAATAAACACATCTAATTAAAATGTATAATTTTTGCTCGACATATTTTTAATTAAGACATTTTTTATTAAAAGTTTTGCGCGATGTGTTTCATAGAACATGTAAACAAGTAAAAAAAAAATACATAATATTTTTAAGTACCTATACGTTGTAACGAAAATGCATTTAATTGTGATATTGAATGAGACAAATATTATGATATTGAATATTTACAATAAGCATGAATTAATTAGTTTTGTATCATAGAAATGCGTTCTAAAACTTTGACATATATAAGAATATAACGTGTTTTTATTAAAACATATATTTGAGCATACAGTATATATGAGTACACGTCAAAGAATTTCATTTAATAATATAAAACGGACTGAACTTTGACGCTACAAAGCATAGATACTAATAATAATAATTTTGAATGTCCATCCGTAACCAATAGAATCTAATAGATGATCTCATTCCGTTTTCAAAATTAGTGTGATTTCAATTCGTACACATACAAGTTTACGTTTCAGATTGATTTCGCCATACACTTTTTTATTTGACTAATTAATACATAACTAATAATTAATTATTTAATGTATAGTTGAAATTCAAAAACAAAATGTCCGTCATTTTAGATTGTAAATATTATGTGTTATTAAAAACAAAACGGCTTAAAAGGTTTATGCTTATTAGTGGCACGTGAGCATGCGCAGTATTGACCTTTTTTAGGCCTTGCTTTTTAGTGGCATGTGTGTACGCACATTGCTATTAATAAGCATTTTCATTAGTGGCATGCTCAAAAATCAACCGCCGATTGATTTATGAGCATGCTGATGTCATTCATCAGGAGAAGGGGTATCTTTTGAGCATGTGTGAACAGGCTTGCTTATTATGAGCATGCTTATGTCATTCGCGGGCTTCGCGGCTAGTATTATCAATGCGATCTTCTCAGTCCGCGACAGATGAAACAAATATGGCGCGTCGGGAGATGATAAAACATTACTTTTCGTGACTTATTATAGGAATCACGAATGTCTGTGGAATACTCGGTCAAGACATGAATGATTCAAATCTTACAATAAAAATTATAAAAACTAAAATCAAAAATGTGTGGATGGAAACTCGGGAACTGTTTTGATTTTTCTATTTTTTTCTATTTCAGTTTGCAAAGTTTCCATTTTGAACAAGAGCGTCTCTATTCTATGACAAGAGCATGCCACTAATAAGCATGTGTATTTGATTGTTAGCTTTGCGCATGCTTAAAATAAGCATGCTAATAATGAGCAAGTGTGTACCGTTGTTAGGGTATGCTTATTAGTGGCATGCTCATTAGCATGCCACTAATAAGCATGTGTATCTGTACCTTCGTTGCCGTATAAATTTAAGTTAATAGATTAAAAAATAATAAAAACATGTAGATACCATTTATAAAAATTCTACACTTATTAGTCTAAAATTCGCCGTAACTTTGTGTAATGGTAACGCGTACCCCGGCAAGAGAACGTTCCGGGCTCGTATCCCGGTAGTAACGAAACATATCTTCTTCTTCTTCTTCCTCAGCCATTTCTCCACTGCTGGATGTAGGCCTCTTCCAATCATCTCTCTTTGGGCTTTTCTTATCCACCCACTACCCGCGACGGGGATAATATCATCGGCCCACCTTTTCTGAGGCCGACCCTTTTCTCTGTACAGGTCTCATGGTAAACATTCATTTAACAGATCTTTTCTCTACATCTCTCTAATTGTTTAAAAAATTTGATTTATAGGTAGGTACTTTTAAAATGTTAATCAAATTAAAAAAATGTAAAGAATCTGCTGATTTAGAATTTAGAAGATCACAAACGTTTTCAAATTCGGCCCTGATAGCGTCATGCTGCTAAAATACACAAACTCTCTAGACGTGTTGCAATATTTATTCATAAAATATATTGGTTTGAATTTACGCTCTCTGAACAAAAATATTTCGTCAAGACTGTGTATTAATGATCCATTAATTAAAATGATTTCATTTTGTTCATTTACTGAATAAATTTCTGTACAAATTTCTTTTAATATGTTTTTTGACCCTTTATTTTTTGGTCATCGATCGGCGAGTTTTGGCGAATATCGGTTGATCAAAATTGAATTACTATCGCCTCCAATGTTCAGGGGATATTGACTGGGATGTTAGGATGTTCATTGAAGGACGCCATATAAAGGTTTCGCAGTATTTACTGCTCAGTGAGTAGAGTTAATTGATAAACTGGAACTTACAGAGGTTATGTGCTCCAATTTTTTATGTCCAGGATAAAAACACTACATATAGTAATAAGTATCTTTTGCTAAGTTTTAAATTATTTTATACTAGTGATAATTTATTTTCACCACATTATTATAATTTACTCTCACGTAATCTGTGCATTTCATATTTTGTGGGAAAATTGATAAATTACTCCTAAAGTTTTAGTATTAGTGATCTAATTTATAGTTATAAGGATTGCAAAAATAAAAAAACCGGTGTACAAGATTATTTAAAAGTTACATAGTATTTGGCACCTCCTAAAGAGTTAGTCTCCGTCGGACCACATAAATCAGTGTGAATTAATTGGAGAGGTTCATTGGCCCTGGTACCAATATTTTTGAAAGCTTGTCAATTCATTTTACCTCCCAAACATGTTGTGCAAATCTGATTATCCTTTTTAGATAATTCTAACCCCTCTGCACTTTTCTCTAATTTCTGTAAGTCTGTGAAGTTTAAGTGACCCATTCTCTGATGCCACAAATTTGTATGATGTTCATCTACTGTTCACAAAAATGCAGGAATTTCAGATTTTTTTTTCAATACATACATGTTTTTATATTGCAAAGCTGTCAAAATAAATTTATTATTTTGGTAAATTTTACAATAGTCTTTCTCAAAACTAACTAAAAAATGAGTTGTCAGGGAAGGTACACATAGCATATACATATAGAAGGTACATATAGCACATTTCTTACTTGAATTTTCTGAAGTCTGCCTTCACAGTCTTTTATTTGCAAGTTCACACTACCACACCCTTCACAATCTTGTTGTCTACCACTTTTATATTATTTATTGTTGTAGGAGAAACATCATTCATCCACTTTCGCTCTCTGCACATATGCTGCAATGCTCCAGAGTCAATGTACCATCGCGTTCTGTCCAAAGTTTCTGCAACTGAAAAAACAGCATAATATCCAATATTCTTAGTGCTATTATCTGAATTTGATTTATTTTTCTTCTGAATGTAGCAATTTTTACTGAAGTGCCCGTATTCGTTACAATTGCAACATCGTGGGCCTTTCTTTTGGTAGTTACCAGGTGATTCTTTGTGAGACTTTGACATATTTTGAAACATATTAGATTTATTAATGTAGTAGGCCGAAGAATTTGACACTTTAACATCCTGTAGCAGCTTTGTTTTGACAAAATCAGCAGTAATCGATACACCTGAGCTCTCCATAGCCATGATCATCGGTTTGTAGGTATCAGGGAGGCCAGCGAGCACCAAGTACCAAGCCACTCGTCTCAATCGGTCACGTCGTTTGCAATCAGATCACGTAATAAACCTGCTTTTCTACTGAGACCGGAGTTATCAAATACTTTTTCTAACTTTGTCCATACCTGTTTCGCCGTAGTCGCTTCCTGCACATGGACATAATTAATAGGAGCAATCATTAGTATTATTTTTGACCTTTCCTTTATGTCTTTTTTACCGTCTTGTACATAACCCACACTTGGTTCAATTGCATCCCATAAATCTTCATGTTCCAAATAATGGTTACACACTTTTTGAGGTAAAGTAAACTTTAACCAATTGAACGTGGAACGGAAATTCGGTAGAACACTAATTTTATTATTCAAGGAGCAATAATTGCCCATAACCTGATAAATTACTCCTAAAGTTTTAGGATTAGTGATCTAATTTATAGTTATAATGATTGCAAAAATAAAAACACCGGTGTGCAAGATTATCAAAATGACAACTGCCTATATGTTTTTTTCTTACAAGATTACATTTTACACATGTAGATGGCATTGTGGTAGCATAAGTTGGTTTTCGATTAAATTATTTTAACAAACATTTATGTTGATAGTAGATTATTTTTAAATGTGTATTTAATTTTATATTTTCTTCATTTCTTTTTATTAAACAATGCTGAAATTTTTACCAATCAAAAACAATAAAGCCGTTATTATTTTTTGAATGTTGGTAGAGTAAATGTTTTAAAACCTCCAGCTCTAGGGTAAAAAGCTCTCAATAAACAAATAAGCATGCGCCCACCTCGAAAGTCAGCTATATGCAGACTCACGCCGTTAACCAACCACGGCAAAGATAGCTACCAATACGCTGATACACTCTGTGTATTATACACATTCGTATAAGTGTATTAAAAAGTGAAAAGTAATGAAACTCGGAAAGCGGACTCGTTTTACAAATAAATAAATGTTTTTTTTTACTTATGAAATAATTATGCGTCCAGAAAATGTTTGATTCATATTTTTCTTTAATTGATCGTAGTAAATTACATTACATGGTTACGATGCATTGAAAATCTATATCTTATTACTCAGTAGTTTTCGCTGCTACCATCTCTTTGATCACCTACAAACTTCCGCATTCGGGAACGTCTTTCTCAATACTATCGCCCCATTTTTTTCGAGATATTTTCCGTGGTAGCATCCCTTGCGATTGCTGATACAGTTCTGTATTCAGGTACTTCGAAGGAGGCTTTCTTTAGACATGTTCGGTCCTGCGTAGTCGAGTTATCTTCAATGTAGCCAGGATATCCGGTTTCTAGCAAACATTTTTTAGTTATGGTTCCATCTGATTCTCCGCTGCCCATTTTTCTGTAAAGCTCCACAAATTTTTTGGAGTATCTTTCTCTCTCACATACTTGGCTTGATTCTTCTACCAGGACTAAGGCCTATGCTTTAACATCGTATAGAAAAATCAAACAATTGTTTTATAAATAATAATTTTGGACTTATGGCTTAAATGTTTGTTTTTAAACATTTTGTTTAAAGCATACATACAACTGTTGGTTGATATAATCTCTAGAGAATAAATACAAGTGGTTTTAATTTGGTTATACAACTTTATTTGGTAACTTGACAACTTGACTTCTAAACTTTTTAGCAAAATAGATTCGTTTGACATTGAAAAATAATTTTGTTGCCATACTTTTTTCGTTAGGACCAATAGACGTACACTACAAAAATTCTATCCTTGACGAGAAAATGTGGCATCAAAAATATTTGACGTCAAATTAATTAATGTGTTATATATAAATCAAGTTAATAAAAAAATATGTATATCACACGATAATACGCTTTATAAATCAAACATTGTTTTTATTAAAATTATAACAAGGTCGCTTTTCAACCCCTTGCATATTGAATATGTCCATGTATTTTACCTTTACTGCCTTTTGCCCCTATCAGTCATGCACAAAGGCTTTCAATCACCGCCCCACCATTTTTAAATCAATATTTAAACGCTTATATAAATCGTTTCACACGAAGCGAGTGAATAAATAGATTCACTTCATATAAACGAGCTTAAATATAATAATTTCACACAAAATCATCGAAACGTGCTTTCAAAGTTGTCGTTGCCGTTGTTCAGTTTATGTTATGCTCGTGAAATTCTGTATTTCCTGTAAAAGGAAAATGCCTCTAATTTAGATGCGTACATTAAGTTAACAATTTATTGTACCTTAGAAACTTATCGCATACATTAAATATATCGTTAGCCTGTTTGTTGAAAGTTAGTGAAAAACAGAGCCTGAACTATTTATTAGGGCACTATTCCTTTAATAATATTACTTTTCTATTTGAGCTTATTATTTTAATTGCGGAATTAATTCTCGAAATTTGTTACGCACTACATTTAACAACATATCTAGATCAAAATATTATGTTATGTTGAAAATGTGTGAGAGGACAATTTTTATAAAAATAGTACGTAGAAGCACGAGAACTGCTAGCAAAAACCGTTGATGTGTAGCCAGTACTTGAAATAAGCTGTACTTTGATAGAATTTCTAAGCATAACTTCGCAATAAAACATTATTTTCTTATGATATTCTTTTCACAATTATTGTTGTATTATTCAGATTTTAATATATTGTCACGGGTCGTGACTGCGGAAGGTAAATGTAAACATTGAAAATTAATTAGTGATTTATTATTTAACGATTAAATATTCAATGTACAAAGTCAATTAACATGAATTAAACATAAAGCTCTTCTTTCACTCACACTATTTCGTAATATATAATTCGTATATGAGCACTTTATTATCAGTGGGTAACACTTTATTTATTACTTGTAGAACATTCAATTCTCGCACTATTTATTGCATTTATTTATTTCTTACACAATTCTCCATTACACGATTCTCGTACTATTTATTGAATTTATTTATTTCCACTCCGCGACGACCTAGATCCGCGCTATTTATACCCAAATGTTGGATTATCGAACTTCCTAGATTATTCTATATTTAGGAGATGGTTCCCGTCACCGTCCTAGGCTGTTCCATGTGTTCCGATACGTTAATTCGTAAATTATTTTTAGCATCTAATATCAAATGTTCTGTCAAAAATAATCCTGTTTTTTCCAAAATAAATATTTATGTACAATTCATGCATTAATTTAGGTACAAACAGTGTACGATTGCAAAAAGAAAAGAAATGTTTCTCATATAAATTGGATAATTAAGTTTTTACATAATTCATAATTTACATTTTTTTATTTAAATAATATTCAATTTTTTTTTATTAAAAATGATTTAAAAAAAATATATGTAATCAATGGTTCAATTAAAAATACACAAAAAAACGTGCATTATCTACTTAAAATACGATTTGACATCAAAGTTTAAAGAGGGAGTAGCAAGAAATTCATAGTATCGATCTCTGTAACTGTAACGATTGAAATAAAATACTAAAATATGTGGGTGTTAATGTTACGAAATTTTACGGCCCTATTTTTAACGCATTTTCAGTAAAAATTTGACTGGGGTAATAAATGTATTCAATGCTCAATGTTCACAGTCTATTTTATGGTTTGATATTTGGGAAGGATTAACAGCGCATAATTGTAATTAAAAAGGAATTTCCCAAATTATATTCGATTTATTGAAACGTAAAATGGACATTCTAAAAGTTTCCGAAGTCGATAAAATACCCAAGTAAACGTCAAAGCTAACGATATTTACTTTGACAGATAAAAGATGTTTCAAGACAGGAAAATAATAACGTTCGATATTATTTTAATCCCTCGGAGATTCAATTTAGATTCTCCCTTTCAGGGGACGAAATCTAATAAACGAATAAACGATTGGATTCCGGATTCCCCGAAAAGGTATATTAAATCAAACCGATTGTTCCGAATCATATCAAGTCATATTTTACAGAGACAAAAGCTAAGCGATCGCCGGATCTTTATGTGTCCATAAAATGGAGTCTAGATCAGGAAGGCGGGACAATTTATGTATTCGCATTATGAAACCGCATTAAAATGGAGCGTGCCAACAGATAGAATTTTTACAAAGCCTGGTAGAATTTGGGAACACCGCCTTCACGTGAGACGTGGCACGGCGATTTGGATGAGAAACCAAATCTACCGACCACCTTTCTACCATTTAACTTCCATTTTCCCCATAATAAGGTATTTATATTTTTCGATGTACCTACACAACACAGAATTAAACAGGCATTATAACAGGCAGGTTGCACAAATTGTCTTATGAAATAAAATATCAATTATGATCTAAACGTGCTTTTTCACATAAAGGAAATCGACATTAAATATTTACTAACGAAGAGAAAATGAAAGATTTTTGAAATTCTTAGATCTTACTTAATCATTTCTAGAGAAAATAATTTTAAAATCAAATTTTAATCTCTTTTCGATAATATTTATGAAATAGAAACTGAGAGCGTATAGGTAGGTATTTTTAAAATATATTTGTTCTAAACTATTGTTAGTGATTTAAAAAAAGTAAAATATTTGCATTTGAATGTTCAGCAAAATTAATTTTGAAAATTATATCATATTGTCACGTGGCGTGGCTAAGAGGACAAATTAAAATATTGGAAAATGATAAGCGATTTATAAATTAATGATTCAATGTACAAAGTCGCTTCAAACGAATTAAACTTAACGCTATTCTTTAACCTAAAATAATTTCACAATATATATCTCGTATATGAACTCATTATTGTCGCTGGGTAACCCTTGTTTAACATCGACTAGATCATTCCATCCAATTCTTTTACTTAAAGTATTGAATATTCTCCGTGTGATAACTCGGAGTATATTCAATTCTCTATTTAATAATTTTTGGAATTAAAAATATATATTTATATATAAATATATATGTATGTAAATATATATATATATATATATATGTTTTTTTTAAAATTATTATATCACATCATTATATCATGCAATGAATTTGGGAGTACAAAACGTATTTTTTGCGGTCACATTTAATTGGATGCTTGACAATTTTTAAGTATTTTTAAATTTTTTTGGTAGTACCTATAACATTTAATTTTTCAAATAATAATAATAAAAATCTGAATAGCGGGCGAAGCCGAGTTGCGAAGCTAGTAAGATAATAAAAATCAAAAATTTAAAAAAGAAATAAAATTAATCTCATTGCTTCGAATTAATTATAAAATTTTCCCTTTCAAAGCTTTACCGTGAAAACATTTTTTCAGTGATGATTAAATAAAAATCAGTTCATTTAACAATTTCCGAGGTTTCTATAAACTTACAAAGCAAGGCGGGCTTTCTTTCATGCCTTTGCTTTGTTTCTCCGCCCTTATTTTAATGTATTTAAATGGAGTGCGGTCCGTTCAATCTGCAGCTGTAAACGTTTCACAGAGGGTTGTTTACAATTAATTGGGGCGGAATTTTTTGTGTGCCTGGGCGGTCAAAACAACTGTTGTTTCATCAGGCTGCAGCCGGGCGTCGAATGAATTTACGTTCTATCAAAATACTTTATACACATTTTGTAAATGTTAATTCAAGCTACAAATTACGAGTACTTGGAACGCTGAATTTCCTTTAACGTTTAAAAAGAAAGTGCTGAAAGAGTTTTATTTTTAAATGCATGAATAGTTACGTATAGTAATACAATAAATTTAAAAAAAAAACAGTATCTACATGCACATAAATATATTAAACTGAATGTCCGTCTGTATGTTCTCTATACAGTCCTTTGACCAATCTAAATAAAATGTTGTTATCCTTTAGGACTCCCTTCTCTATGTATATTGAAATTGCAATTGTGCCCTTAAAGTTAGTCCTTACAACTATTCAGAGATTGATAAGAGTCTACATACTTGTAAATGTGGACAAATGTATGCTTTCCTCCCAATGCGTATTATATGATTAATGTTATATAAATAATAATATTCCTTAGGTTTGCGTACCCTAACAAAGGCACCGCCTTCCCCTTTGATATAAATCTGAATCATGGAAACAATGGGCACAAATCGCTAGCTTACCATGTAAGAAAATTTTGTTTCTAGAAATGCAAATTATTTAATTATCATTTAATGACAATATTGTCACGTGTCGTGGAAACGAAGGAGGAACGAATGAAATCACTGGAAATTAAATAGCGATTTATTAATTAATGGTAAATTATTTACAAAGTCACTTAAAACGAATTAACCTTAAATCTCTTCTTTTAATTACACTATTTCGTAATAGATCACCCGTACATGAACATTTTATTATCGCTGGTATCATGTATTTATCACTCGCTAGAAAATTTCATTCTCACACATAGCATTTATTGCTAATTTTCAACGCCAGTTAGGTACTTTGCTTTATTATTTCACTTGATATCTGTCGCACTGAATCGAACTATCAAACACGACAACATAACGTCGCGGTCTAGTTTCGTATTTATACCCGAAAAAGTTATTTGCGAATTATATGCTTAAGTTTATTCTAGTACTTACGATAAGATTCTCGTTGCTTCTCGGTTGTACCAGGCGTTTATAGACAATTGTAAACGTTTCCTGAAGTTTTTAGATCACCCTAGATTGCTATATGTCATTCTCGATCCTTCGATAGTGTTGTGGCATATTAAAAAGGATTCGGACAGTGCGCAATTCCTTATGCTTGCCATCCCGTGACAATATTTTTGGCAAGTGTGCAAGTGTCCTCGAAAAATAAACTTTGATTTAGAGTACTGTTATATTACAGAGAATTATACATATTTCGGTCGCGATTTGAGGCTGTCAGAACAGCGCCATCTAGCGTAGTGCCATCAAGATTAAATAACAGCACAATATATTTTAGAATTATGACTGAAGTTAGTTATAAAGTCCCAAATAAATATGTATTATTTGGTTATTATCATCACCATTGTCGTCCAGTCTTCAGGACTCTTGCCCCCTAGGGCATCCAAATACCCGGCCTAATTCATTACCCGGTTCTACGGCTATTTCTCGAGGAAGAACCGGGTACCCGGTTCGGTTCCGGGTAATTTTTGTAAGCTATTAAATAAACAACTTTTGTAAGCCGTTGAGAGTCCAATTTTTATTATATTTGAATCTTAATTTAATATGACGTGATATATTTAATTTTATATTAAATTTTATATACATCATAATTATAGAAATATTATAGGGCTTATTATTTATAATGATTTATAAAAATATATTTCAAAAATACTAATGCATATAGTGTATCAAATGTTAAGGCATTTTCTTCCGAATTTTTATGAAAAATGTAAATAAATGTGACAAATAATATTATTTGTTGCAGGTATAAAAAACAATATTTACCACGCATGATACGGATTTTTATTTAAGACTTATCAGCTTTTAAAAATGTCATACGTCATACCGATGATGAATATTTTTTTAAATTTTATCAATCAAGAGTGAAAAAAAAGAAATTTCGATCACATGCAAAAAATACACCTTTTTACACGCTTACGATAATTAAAAATTAAATTTTTTTAAAGATAAATACCTTGAATGTTCGCGATTCTTAACGTGTCTTCGTGGTTATTGAAGGATGTCTAGCCGACTGCGCGCTTAACGATTAACTGAAATAGCATTTTTCGATTTGCAGGCAATATATACCATTATTTCAGGTACAAAAGGATTGATTAACCATAAAACGACGGATATCGCGAGAAAAGCCCAGAATCCTCGGGCCGCGGCTCATCGGCCTGTCAATGCAATGTAGATAAAAATATTTTGGAAAATCCATGCTGAAAAAAGTGCTGTCCCTTTTTTTGTCGTTCAAAGACGTTAGTCGTTTAAGAACGCCGATTTGGCTCTTCCATTTAATTTAAAATAATTGAAAAAATTATTTGAATGATATTAATCGGATACCCGTCGAAAATTACCCGTGTTTTCGGTTCTATGAAAAGCATGGCGGGTACCCGGGTACTCGGTTTCGGTTCTACTCGGTTCGGATGTCCTACTTGCCCCCGTATTGCAGTTTTTGATTCTGTCAGTTGTACCTGTTAAGGGACTAAACTATTCTTCATTTTCCTTGATTTCACTTTCCTTACGATATCTGCAATGTCATACCATTACAGAAGATCAAAGTTGTTTAATCTCTATCACTCTCCGGTTAGGTTGTTTTAAAACCTGCTTTTCTGTGTTAAAGTGAGAAACCATGCAAAAAAATCTGTTGAATTAGCATTTTCATTTCATGTGGTTTAAAAATCTTTAGATTTTTTGACAATTCGATGACAGAAATTTCTTTAGAGCAATATAATAATGTTTTTTGATTTAATAATAATATTTATGTCTTATTTGATGTAAGTGTCCCGTTCTCAATATTTAAACTACTAGCTGCACGTCCATTAAAAGTCACGATAATTTGATGGGCGACCCTTGCGTGTTACCTGAGCCATTGCGTGTTGCGTGCTGCTTACGTGTTTCACTCTAATAATCTCAAATTGTAATTTCAGCCCCATTTCGGCAAGTTACGGACGTAACGGATATACTGACAACGAAATTATTATATTTATTAGCCGTACGCCCGTGAAAAATCACGGTAATTTGGTTGACCGTTGCGTGTTACCTGAGCCATTGCGTATCACACTCTATTTATCTATAGTTGTAATTCTAGATTCATTCCATCAAGTTACGGGACAGACACAAAACGAAATTATTATATTTAGATAGTTAGATTCAACATTCGTTCTCTAATATTATATTGTAAAATATTCAATTAATTTAAAAACTTGGTCACATACACTGATGGTGCATATTAGTCTTATGCTCATTCTCAGGTAATTTACATTAGCAGCGATAATCTTTGATCCCGCATATCTATGCATAAAGGAAATGTGCGAATTTCACAACCAATGGTTGACTACTACTCACAAAGCATATATGAACTGCATACATATGCCAATTGAATATTCATAATGTCGTTAGTTGCTGTTTACTGTTTCCTCCATTCCAGAATTATATTGTAGATCAGTGGTGAACGTGAATTTCCTTTTCTAAAGCCATAAAGAATTTTGATATTTTGTTACCAAGTATTCCATCAATACAGATTGTAACGAATGATGTAATATTTTTTCAAGATTACTTACAATACAACTAAATTCCATTGCCCATGATTGAATTTTGATCTCGTGTTTTCTTTCAAAAAAAAAAATTTTATTTCATGTTTTCTTCTTGTGCAGTGGTGTTCATGTTATTTTCTTTATTAGTTTCTTAAACTTTCTATCCTTACTTTGAATCTTGTGTATCAATTTAGTTATTTTATTTATTTATTTATTTATTATTATTATTTTTTTAAAAAGTTATTTTTTTATTTATTTCATGTTTTCTTCTTGTCCAGTGGTGTTCATGTTATTTTTTTAGTAGTTTCTTAAACTTTCTATCATTAATTTGAATCTTGTGTATCGATTTCGTTTAAATATTACATACTAGCTTACCTGCGCGTCTTCGCACACTTAGATTTTTAGTAACTTTTAGTCATATTTTATCAATTTGTGTATTAACCTTAACATATAGATATTGGTCGTTGCGGACTTTCTTATAGGACTTTTTGAGTTCTACAATTTTTCTATATAAATTATTTAAATATCTCTAACCAACATTCGTAAAAAACGCGTCGCTCGTAAAATAGGTCACCAAGAAAACTCCACTTATTTTAACGTGATAATATATAGACCATGTCTACCCTAAAAGTCCATTTTAATTATTGGTGAAACAATTTTTGAAATCGGATTAGTTTCAGAAATTACCTCCTACATCCAAAGATACAAACTTTATCTCTTTATATATTATTAGTATAGATAATAAGTGTTGTTAATTTTTTAAATATTTCCTTATTAGCCACAAATAGTATACTCCCAAGAAATAGTTAGTAAATACAAGTATATTGTTATATCAAACAATTATACTAGATTTTATAAGTTCCGTTGAGAATTTCTAAGACGGATTACTCTTCAGAAAAATCTATTATATAAATACGCTGTTCAATCTAAAAAACTGGGCGTCTTTTCTTATTCCTACATATTGGATGGAAACTCAATTTTCTACGAATGGATTCAGATTGAATTCCACGCAGAAAACTGCTTAGAAGGCTCAACGCTAACTTCGTACGGGAGGCCTCTGATCGAATCACCGTACAAATAAAAAAGAGAAGATTTTTTCTAATGTGTAAACTTGAAGCATGAAAACAAATCGACCGTTCGGAATTCCAGTGAGCTCTTTATTCCATTTCTAAGGCGCCGGCTAGGACAGACGACGGAAAGGTGTGGAAAGATTCAATTCTAGCGGAAAATTTCATACGGAAAAGTAAAAACAAAATTTACTAAGTACGTGTGTTGCTTCAATACAAAAATATTTAAAATAATCACCATTAAATAGGAGAATCACATTGTGCATTGCAAAATGTCCGATAAAATAACGTCTCAGCATTTTAATTATATTTTTTGAATAATTAAGCTAATCATGTAAAATTAATGAGTGATTATTGTACTGTCACAAAGGATACGTATCCGAGCCAAAGCGAGCGATTGTGGGTCAAGAAGTAGATCAAATATTGATTACAAGATATCTCGCTGACTGACGATTGAAGCTAAATAAAAGCATATGATGTAGAGTAACATTGATCGAAACTAATTATCTGTCGTTGTATTTTATCATAATGTAAATTATATTTAATATTTTAATTAACTTGTATGTACATATAGATAAATATCCTTAATAAAAAATGATTACATTATTTACTATTGACACAAGATATACATGATAATAATTTTTTTGTGATATAAAATATGCTTGTTTTTCAATTATGATGAAATTATTTGTAGTAAATTGTTTGATAATAAGTAAACCAATTGAAGCATATACTTAATATGTAATGAATATTTTTTATTTAGTTTGTACAGTTAAAAAAATATTAAGTTGATTCTTTTTGTTCTGATGCTGTGTTCAGGCAAAGGCTTCTTCTATATTTTGTCCACGTTGACATTTATACTTAGAAACATGAAACTGTTCCTCGACTCGGAGATCGGCTCATTTCCGGTTTGTATTGCGACCAGTTACTTTATACCCAGTCATCTTTTGCGTTCTATTTTCTCTAGAATAATTGTTTGAAAGAGGCGATATTATATTTCGGAAATATTCAATTTAACGGCGCTAAACGATATATTTTATTTAACTTTCTTGGTGGAAGTTTCTTTGACTTGTTTTATTGCTAATAATTTACTTGCAATTCAAAGTTCTTCAGTAATTACAAAATAAATTTTGAACAAAAAAATATTTATAATTATGAATTTAAACAAATAGTTTGTTAGCTGATGTAACAATTAAACTAGAAAAGTGCGTTCTGGTGTAAAATTTACACACCTTATTTATCTGGAATTATTAAGAATTATTACCAGTTTGCAATGTCATGTCAATCACGAGATATGAAGATTTGAAATATTAAATTAACTGTCAAAATCTAAGACGTTATATATTTTGTTCTACATTTTTTCACAAGATGGACAAATAAAATGTTAAATACTTTTATATGTTTCATTTGATGAGTATGAAAGCAAAGGCTGCTATATCCTACTTCGGTACAAAAAACCTGCCACTACTCAAGGAAATTTACATTTTATTGGAAGTAAGTCTTTAAAAACTATTGCCACTTCAGTTTTTTTTATGGATAATAGGTACGTGTATAAATAAAAAATTAACTTATAAATATGGATATTGCTGTATTTGTTACCAAATAGTTGATATTTCTGACTTTGCTATTAACGTAATTGGATATTGATGAATTTGCTATGCCATTTCTGTCTAAAATCGACATCAACTTTCATATTAATATGTAGTGGCCAAGGATATTTCACGTATTGTTACTTGTTGATTGATTGAAGTGGATATGGCTGAATGTGGTTTTTTACACTACGAGGATATTACTGTCTTTGCTTTATGTCCTTTTCTCTCCATGGAGGGGTGGAGTTTTCTATGTCCCACGCCTTATTTTTTTTATTTTATTTTAATTTTTTTATTGTTTTGTATTCTATGCCTTTCCTGTATTTTAACGTTGTACACCTTGCTTGATGATTTTTACTTTCACTCTCTTTTTCTACACTGTATTCTATGATTGTTTTATTACCTTTGTTAATTGTACAACCATTTTTCTAATAAAGATTTATATGTGCGGGACAGTGAAGGTTTTCGTCTCTGCGTATTGTTTTGATGAAGGCCGAGCGAGGAGATCGCTTTAGCATAAAATAATGCCAACAAGGCGGCGAACGTGCTGGGCCGATATGGACGCTTTTGCGCATAGAACGGCTCAGGGTACGCGGTGGATCCCTTCATTGTCTTTGCTTTAAATAGTGTTTTAAAAATATGGTTTTGGAAGAGATAGGGCATACAGCCCATAAAGTCTTGAATTTAGTACATTTTAATCCTCGGTGACTGCATTCAAAAACGCATTTTTATTTTTTTGGATATTTCTGTCTTTTGTATCTCCATTATTTCGTTTCCCACCATCGCGATCTGTATCAGTATCTATCTTATAATATTTTAATAATAACCTATCTCCAATAATAATAATTTTGAATATCCGTCCACAACTTCTTTTCTAATAGCAGATCTCATTCCGTTTTTAAAAATAGTACGATTTCAAAATTTTTAATAAATGAAATGAAAACATGGCTATACATAAATTAGATTTTTTTTCAAATGTTCATTTTTTAAAAATATTTTTGATTGAATAAAATTTAAAACAAATAAGTGTATCAATCTATATCGCATATGTCATTGGTATTAATCATTTATCAAAATATATAATTCTTTATGTGACATTATGACTCTTATGTCCGTCATTAACGCTACCAGATGGTTAAAAAAATAATGAGGTAAAATAAGTAAAAAAAAGATAATTCTGTACTTAATAATGGTCCTTACTAACTTTATCAAAACTCTACGCTACTCTAGATAGCGCTATTTTTACAGCCTTAACTGGCGGCCGAAATTCATAATAAAATTACGTCATTTTTGACGGGTTATAGCTAGTATTAAAATAAATTGGAGAACATATGGTCTCGTTACAGAAAATCAATACAGGTACATGCGGAATAATATTTTGGGCAAGATTTGGGTTATGTATTTGAACAACGTGCCTGTCATTTTTCAAATTGATTCGATGTTAGATCGTCTAACGGTCGAATTAATCAATCTACCCCGAGCCGTGCTCTCGCGCGAAAGTATCCGCATTCTACATTGTCCGTTGGACCTTTTTAATCACAGAACGCAGATTTAAGTGCCATTAAAATGATTGATATCTGGCCAAGGGATGGACATTGCTAAAGCGAGGATTGTATGAAGGATGATCACTCAAGATAATATTTAAAAATTAATAAACTGTAAAAAGTCTTCGAATTATTAGTTCAACTTAATATTTCTTTATACAAGATTTTGGATACGTGGTTTATTAGTAATTAGTAAAGTAATGTGTATAATACTTATTCATTCTTCAATTTTTGCTCATATACACATTCTAAACATGAATTTTTAAAATCTTTATACCTACTTTGTATTTTCGGTTATAATGGTTTTAGGTACTTTCTGTGTTTATTTATTATTATTTTATAACTTTTTACTGTTATATAATTTTTTCTCCTTTCTTATTTTCTCTGACATTCCATTGAAAACCTTCATTGTACTGTGTATCATATAACTCTTTTTCTTCTTCTTGTATGATGTGTTTTGATTACTTTGTGCTTAAGAGAAAAAATTTTAAGTTGTAAAATTCTGGTGTCTTTCTTGATACCTACGTTGCGATGATTTTTCTACGATTCCATGGAAAAATAACGCAAAGAAAATTAAATTGAAGTGTGCAAATCTTATCAGAATAT
>JADDOH010013863.1:0-33379 GCA_016648135.1 Agrypnia vestita
GCCCAAAAAACTAAAATTAAATTTGCCACAAACGGCTCAAATTTTCAAAATTTCATAAAAAATCAAAAACAGCATTTTTACAAGTTTTGCTATGACAAATGTAATTTGCGCATGCAAGCGCTCATTTTAACAGTAATTCCAAATATTTCAGGTAAATATTTACTAAGTTATAGGCATTCAAAAAAGCGCCAAAAACCAATTTTTTTATTTCACTCTCAGGCGCGCCTATATCATTCCACATGTATAAAAATACATTCTCCAGACAGGCATTCGATAAAGGAATGCAATGACACTACATAAGTAGGAATTCGTCCACGGTAAGCCGCTCTGATTGTTGATAAAAAATTCAACTTTTTAATATTCTCCACGGCGAGCCGTGTGCGCGAGCTTACCGCGACGTGGGCCCGAAAACAGGCGTCTACCGTTTCCAAATCGAGAAAAATACAAATTTTTCTCACGGTCTTCCAGTACTCATTTATTTCATGATGACCATCTCCACGATGGCGCCCGGTGCAGGCCTTCGGGCCCCCGTGGAGGGTATCCCATATACGCATCTCAGACGGGGGCTCGGAATTTGAGTACTAGGCGTTAGAAGTTATAGCCGGTCAGGTAAGTTTGTAAAATCTCTGAATATTCAAAAAACATTTATTTGCCCGTCGGCGGATTCAACGGCGGAAAGAAAGAGACGAGACCCTCTGCAGCGAGACTCGTCTCCCTTGTTGGCGAATATTGCGTGCCACACTCATGCCCATTTAGTGTTGGCGAACATCGCGGGTACCGCGTGCCACACACATACTTTACTTTGGGGCGTTACATCGCGGAAGAATCCCTTCGGCTCAAACTTCTAACCTTTGTCCACGCACCAATAGGTGCCAAATAAAAAATTATTTATTTCCATTTTATTCATAAAAATTCATAAAATTCCAATACATTTTTCTCATCAGAGATTCAACATAATGCACATGACAATATTGCATACAAAAAAGGGCGCCAAGCGCTGCTTCCTACAAGACATCAACATTTTTTTTTTAAAAATATTTTCATAACATATACAAATTCCACACATATTTGTATCGACACTTGTAGCTGGAAATAACATCGGCGGCCAAACAGGCTGCATTTTTCATATTCATTCAACAAGGGGCCAATCTCAGGGCTAGTGTCCAGACGATGTTGTTCTACAGCTAGTTGGAAGCAGTATGCGCGCGCGGCCCCCCTCCAGTTGCGGCAACAGCCGCTGGGCACTGACTTGCGCGCGCTCCGAGCGGCAACCCGATTTTCAGTAGCGGCATACACGCCTCGTCTCCAATGCAATTTTCTGTATGTATCGGCTGATTTATTGTGGACACGCGCCGCTCATAGTGGTCATGTTATGTTCTCATTTTTTACATGGCTCAACCCTGTCCGTTCCATACTCCCCCCGTGTGGCCTGCCCGCACTTATCAGGAGGACAGGGTATGCTGCCAGCGCCCTGATGCTGGATTCCCCTTCAGCATGATTATTCTTGTGGCTGGTCGAGTATAATCGCCCGCAGCTGTGCGTACTCGGACGACTCGAATTTGTCCATCGGGCGCCGGGCGGGCTTCCAAAATTCGCCCTCTGGGCCAAGTGTTGCGGGGCAGCGCGGGATCTGCGATGACGGCCATCTCGCCTTCCTTAATTGCGGGCGCGGGCTCCTGCCATTTATTTCGGCGCGCCAATGTAGGTAAGTATTCTTTCAACCACCGCCGCCAGAATAAATCGGCCATCTGTTGCGATATCCTCCACTGTCTTTTCAGGCATATATTTTCATCTAGCGCCCCGTATACCGCCAAATGTGAATTGCGGCCGGTCGCTCCCAGCAACAGATGGTTCGGCGTAAGAGGCGCGTCATCTTTCGGATCAACCGATACATGCGTCAACGGACGGCTATTAACAGTATATTCGGCCTCAGCCAACAGAGTCCTCAAGGTTTCTTCCCGCGGTGCCCGCTCCTAAGTAGCCTCCAACGCCCGCTTCACGGCGCGTACCAGACTCTCCCAGGCGCCACCCATATGTGGGGCGAGGGGGGGGTTGAAGTTCCATTCAACCCCGCTCTCCGCGAGGTGCCCATGCATCCGCGGGTCACTTCTCAAATCTTTCAGCGCGGCTGCCATCTCTTTTTCCGCGCCTCGAAAATTGGTTCCATTATCTGAATATAGTAGGCGCGGATGCCCGCGCCGCGCTGCCATTCGCCTTATAGCGAGTATGGCCGAGTCTGCAGACAAAGACTCGGCGATTTCCAAATGTACGGCGCGCGTTGTCAGGCATGTAAATAGCGCGCCGTACCGCTTCTCTCTTCGCCGGCCGATAGTCACCTGCATTGGGCCAAAATAATCGAGCCCACAATGGTAAAAAGCGGGAGTATTGTAAGCCAGTCGGCAATCTGGCATTTGACCCATTAACGGCGGTTGCGGCTGGCTTTTTCTGTTTCGGCACGCTTGGCATTCATATTTCACCCGGCGCACTGTGGGTCTCAATTTTAAAATATAAAAATTCTCCCGCACATCTGCCACAGTTTTCTCAGTGCCCGGGTGATTTTCCTTCTCATGATAATGCCTTATCATCAAGCGGGCATACGGGTGAGAGCCGTCCAATACTACCGGCGCCCTCAAGCCGGCCGGTATTTCATGCACCGCGGTTGCTCGAGCCGCGAGCCCATCCGTATAACTCCATATTCATCCAGGCGCGGCGTCAGTGGATACAGCCGGCTGGTCCTTGGGACGGCTCCACCGCGGTGTAAAATTTTTATTTCCGTGCCGAACGCCTCCGCCTGAGAATGCAATATCCATGCGCGCTCGGCTGCTATTCTTTCGTCGCAGGTGACATCTCGGCCGGGCCGCTCTTCAGCACGGCGGCGGCAATTCCAAATGAAGCGCCTTATCCATGCCGCGGTGCGCACCAATTTCGTCCATGATGAGAAGCGCTTTATATCGGGCAATGCTCCCCCCGTGGGCGTTCTTCTGGTTACCAAAACAACATCTGCCCTTTTTTCCAGTACTGTGTTGTCTGGTTGCCGCCGGCGGCTCTCTTGCGCCCACGCCGACTCTCCCCGGTGTAGAAAGTCAGGGCCGCTGAACCACATACCATCAGCGGCCAAATCTGGGAGTTCGCCGTCCCGTGTCCCAATATCAGCGGGATTATGTTTAGTGGGGACCTATCTCCAATCGGCGATTTTTGTCAGTTCATCAATCTACCGGTGTTAGCGGGGGTGCTCCCTGCTGACTTGGAGGTACTGGAGTTCAGCGCCAGGCGAAGTGTTAGGAGGGGCCTGGAGGTTAACTACTTTGGTAGAACCATCAGGCTCTCGGAGACGTTGCGACACCAGGTGTTGGGTCAGAGATTGAGAGAAATATCATGTATAGTTTGGCAAGAAAGATGGGACACGGCCACCACCGGAAGATGGACTCATTCCTTTTTTCCGAGGGTGGCCGTGAAGGAAAAGGGCAGTGGATATTTTCCGTCGCTGGACCACCACACTGTTCAGATGCTATCGGGACACGGAGAGTTCAGGTCGAAGCTTTTCGATCTTGGACTCTCCGTTGACCCGTGGTGTGCTTGCGGTCGGGTGGCCCAAACGGCGGAACATATCCTTTGGGAATGTACGATCATGAATGACGCGAGAGAGAATATGTTAGCAGGATTAACTGAGTTTGGAATGACCGTGACAGGACGTCCATCCAATGATGTCCTAGTGAGGAATGAAAGGAACTTCGGATGCTTCCGAGGGTTCATTCGGGTGTGGGTGTCCCGTTGGGAAATCCTGAGGGGATCTGTGCGATAAGTTTTCTTGTGTATTGGTGGTTTGACTCTGTCATTCCCCGGTGTTGTGTTAATGTGTGGGCTCCTGCATTGGACGAAGACCTGCCGGTCCTGTGCTTCCCTACCCGGATATCCAAATGTATTTTTTTTTTATATCGTCTCTTTCCCTGTTAAGGGGGTGTCTGTTTGACCTTACCCATCCACTGCCGCCACCGCGAAATTCGTCTACTATGTATTATTTTCTTCTTTTGTTATTACCTTTTCTTTGTTCTTGTATTATTTTTGTATTATTTTGTATTATTTCGTATTATTTTGTATTATTATTTTTCTTATTTTGTTATTTTACCTTTTCTTTGTTCTTGAATTTATTTATGTATTTTTTTTATGCAATAAAGACGTATCTAATGGTGTCGGTCTGTGAATGGTTTTGTTTTTGCGGCCGTGCCGCCTCGCACCGGTTTATACGACCCGTGCGGGGCAGCACGGTCTTGCATTGTAGCTAAAAAAATGTCAACCTGGAGACGAATGAGAAGGACCGATATGGGAGCTTTTGCTCATAAAACGGTCCTGGGTAAGCGGTGGGTACCATTCACAGTTCATCAATCTCTCCCAGCCGGTTAGCGACAAAAGTCGAATACGCCCGGGGGTCGGTCCGCAACCAGCATAACACCGTGGTGGAATCGGTCCACAGTACCGTACGGGCTATTTTACAGCGGTACTCTTTTTTCACAGCCGCCGACAGTCGCGCGGCGATAAGTGCCGCTTGCAGCTCTAGCCTCGGTATTGACAGCGGTTTTAGCGGTGCCACCTTACATTTTGCCGAGATGAAGGCTACGGAATTGCCACCCTCTCCTGTCTCGACAAAATAGGCCACCGCGCAGCTCGCTTTTTCAGAGGCGTCGCAAAACATATGAAGCGCGACTTCACTATCGCGGCGGGATATGCACGGGCGCGCGATTTCACATTTCACATTCCTTATTAGCTCGCACCACGCGTACCATTTATCGGCGTGCTCGGGTTGTATTCTCTCTTCCCATCCAATTTTAGAGCGCCATACATCCTGTAATAGGATTTTTGACCTTATTAGTATGCAGGCCAAAAATCCGATGGGGTCAAATATTTTCATTACGGCGCTCAATATTTGTCTCTTTGTCGGGCGGCCAGCCTCCGTTATTTCTGGCAAGTTCACAAATTGAAAAACAAATTTGTCGGAGGCCGGCTCCCATGCAATCCCGAGCACTTTTTCTGCCGTTGTCTCCGCCCCGATAATCCTCATCGGTTCCACCGCTCTTAAGGCGGGCTCAATTTTTTCCAATACTGCAGGATCATTGGAGGCCCAGTTGCAGAGCTGCATTTTCCCTCGACGCAGTATTTCAGTCACTTCGGTGAACATTTTTAAGGCCTCTTCAGTTGAATCTACTGCGTCGAGGTAATCGTCCATATAAAATGTAGTTTCAACCGCCTTTGCCGCGGTCGGAAATTCCGTGGCACTGGCTTGCGCAATCCGGTTCCTCACATACTGTGCACTGCTGGGCGAGCAGGTGGCGCCAAAAATCATAGACGACATTTGGTAAGTCGTCGGCACCTGCTCGCCTGGTTGTTTCCATAGAAATAATTGCGCCGCTTGGTCGGCCTCTCGGATTTTTATGCGCAAAAACATTTCTTTTACATCGGCTGCCAGTGCCACTTTTCCTTCCCGGAACCGGAACACACTGCCTAGAAGTGAACTCAGCAGGTCCGGCCCCGTCAATAGCATATCATTCAATGATACTCCTCGGCACTTACTCGCGGCATCAAATACTATACGTATTTTGCCGGGCTTGTTTGGGTTAAAGACCGCAAAATGCGGCAAGTAAAACTTAAATTTCAGCGCCTTTTCTTCGGCGGGTGACAAGGCGCGGGCGTAATCTTTCTCAAAATATTCATTTATTTTCGCCCTATACGCCGTCGCATATGCGGCATCTTTTTCCATTTTTCTTTCAATCCCCGCCAGGCGGTTGGCGGCGCACTGGCGGCTGTCTGGGAAATTCACTTCATCCATCTTCCAAAGAAGGCCCGTTTCCCATTGCCCGGTAGGTAATTGCCGCGTAGTGGCCTTCATAATAGCGGCGGCGCGGGCGTCCTCTCTATTGACGCGGGCCGCGGCAGTGATCCCCAGTGAATCCACTGCAAAATGCGCCCTTATCAGCGCCTCCAGATCGTTATCGGCCGCCGGCACCGTGGCGCCGGAGAGCGCCAAAACCGTCGCGGTGCCGGCGGGTGGCCGGCGGCCAAGCTCGCCGTGTGTGGTCCATCCCAGGGCTGTGCGGGAGCGCAATCCGCCGGTAGGTATTTCAGTCACCTCCCGGGTGACGATCAAATGCGCGTGGTCCTGGCCTATCAATATTCGTGGCTCCACTTCATTAAACTCCGCGCACTTTCCACCAACACACGCGCGTTCTAAGTCATTTTCATTTTTATTTTTATTTTTATTTTTATTTTGGCACTCGCATTTTTTTAGCACTTTTTGCGCGGGCAGAGCGAGCTGTTTGACCGTGCTCGCCCGCATTTCATATGCAGCCTCACTCCCCCGCACTGTGAGATTTACATCTTGGGACCGGTCATCTGAGGAACACATTCCATTTGCGCCGTGAATTCTAAGTCCGCGCACCGGTCCGCGGGCCCCGACGGCGCTGGCCACTGTTTCATCGACGAGAGTGACGGTCGAACCCTCATCGAGAAGCGCGTAAATTTTCACTTGGCCTCGGGGCCCACTCACAGTCACCAACAAAACTTTTAATAGTACGGCATATCGCCCATTGTCCAATTTTGCGTGCCCCACTGTATTATCGCGGGGCGCCGTAACATTCGTCGCGGGGGTGGTAGATGGGGCGGCCGCGGCGGCGCCGCCTGACCCGCGCGGTGGCGCGCTTCGCGGGGCGCCTCGCCCGCCTCGCCGGTGTTGATCGCGGCCACGCCCGCCTCGCCCGCCGCGCCCGGATCGATGTTCTTCAGCGGCTTGGGGCGGGCGGCGATTTTCCTCTAAGTGCAGCGAGTGGTGGTGTGGTGCTCGGCATCCATTTTCGCCGCACCGCTTGGCCTTGCAGATAGGCAACATATGCCCCCTTGTTAGGCAATTGAAGCAGACAGCGGCCCGCCTTGCCAATGTCCATCTCTCCCGTACTGATTTATTCCAATACGCCCTACAATCCAGCAGGGCGTGATTTGCCATATGGCAGGCGCAGCATCTGGCGGCGCTCGTTGACGGTCTACTTTCTTCACCGTCTTCCGTCAATTGGTGAACTTGACCGCTTCGGCGGGCGGTCATCTTCTGGCTCGCTTTTGGCCTACATCCGGCGTACGGCGCCATGTCCAATATGTCGACCAGCCAGTCCGATAAGTCCTTTATTGTGATGTTGGTTGGTCCGCCTCTCCTTGAATTCAGCCACATTAATTTCGCCGACATGGGAAGCTTGCCGACCATTTCTGTAAGTAGCTGCGGTGACGTTAGGTATTTTCGATCAAAGCCATGCACGGTCGCCACCACATTTCTGATGGCTATAGCATAATCGGTCAGCGCGTCTATCGGCGAATCTTCAGTGATACGTGGGTGGCGGCGGACTCTTTCCAGCATGCTATCAATAATGTCCTCGGAATTGCCGAAGCGGTTTTTCAGTGTCCGCATAATCTCCTCCAAATTCTGTGGGTCCACTAGAAGCGGCGCGACTGCTTCGCGCGCTCGTCCTTTCAGCGCCGTTTGTAGGCGCATAATATTTTCAGGCGGCGACAATCCACATAGAACTGACGACTGCTCATACTGCGCCAGGAAAGTCGGCCACTCGAAGGGGTCTCCGGAAAAATGCGGCAATTCTTTGACGCCTGATTGTCGCGCCAAAATTGCTGAAACCGGCGCCTCTCCCGCAGTAGGTTGTGAGCGAGTGCTGTTGGCCTGGCGTGAATTGAGCGCCTCTTCAATCAGTGAGTTGACCATCCGTCTTTGTTCCGGATGGCTCAGGACCCAATCTCTCGTGAATGTGCTCGGTTCAGGACAACGGCCCCGCTGTCCAGATCGGTCTGATGACACAATCGCGTACTCCTCCATGACGTCATCGGCCGCGGCAACTGGTGGGCGGCGGGTGGTGACGTCATCGGCCGCGACAACTGGTGAGCGGCGAGTGGTGACGTCATCGGCTGCGACGACTGGTAGGCAGCGAGTGGTGACGTCATCGGTCGCGACCACTGGTGGGCGGCGGGTGGTGACGTCATCGGTGGCGGCTGGTGTCGGCCGCTTGGGTGTGACATCATCAGCGGCGACCGAGGCTGGTCGCTTGGGTGCCGCCCTGGTCGGTTGCCTCTTTGCAGGCGACACATTTGCAGCTTCGGATGCGTCTGCCTTTGCTGAGCAGATCCGGATGAGCGCCTCCGCGTGCTCTCGCTGGAGTTCTCGTATGAGCTGCTGTTGGCGTCGGATCTCCGCCGCTTGCCGGCGGACGGTGTCCTCCGTGGATGTCGTGGAGGCCCGGTCCACTTCAGAACCGGCTCGTTCCGGTGCCACAGGCTCGTCCTGGTCGTGGTCTCCCCCAACAGAGTGTCTCGATCCCTCTTGAGACATGGTGGTCGTCAGCGAAGCTCAGATCTCCGGCTCGAACAGGACCAAAATGTTCCGGATGGGAACACCTTTTTTATGCGGCTCAGTAGTCTTCGCTGGTGGGGCAGAGATCGCCACCAGAATTTGCTGTGAAGCTCGTAGTCCGTGGATATGCCAGAAGTCAAACGCCGAAGTAGTGCTTTTATCGTATTAAAGTCGAAGAAAAAATCCGAAGCGAAGTCCAAGTCAGAAAGCAGTGGTCACAAAAATCCAAGAAAGCAGAGTCCAAAGTAGGTGAGCAGGGGTCAGAAAGAAAAGGCAGCAAGAAGATTGTCCAAATAGCGATTCTCGTACCGACGCGGGTGGCGTATCTGGGTACTCGCTCAAAAAATGCATTTTATTTATACCAAATTCAAAATTTCACAAGATTGCGTCATAGCATGTTACAGAAACCAATGAGATTGCGTAATTCTGGGAAGGCGCCGCAGCGCTCCCAGCGGCCGAGCGGTGAACTACGTCATTCGCGGTTGCACAATTTCACCGCGCGGCAGATTTCATATGACAGATACAAATTAATTCATAAAAAATGCATTTTAGCTCCCAAGAGACTAATACTGTGTTATTTTGTAATAACAGACCTAGCAGATGATAATAACACAGTTATTTGGACGGGCTGGGTCATACAAGGCCCAAAAAACTAAAATTAAATTCGCCACAAACGGCTCAAATTTTCAAAAATTCATAAAAAATCAAAAACAGCATTTTTACAAGTTTTGCTATGACAAATGTAATTTGCGCATGCAAGCGCTCATTTTAACAGTAATTCCAAATATTTCAGGTAAATATTTACTGAGTTATAGGCATTCAAAAAAGCGCCAAAAACCAATTTTTTATTTCACTCTCAGGCGCGCCTATATCATTCCACATGTATAAAAATACATTTTCCAGACAGGCATTCAGTAAGGAATGCAATGACACTACATAAGTAGGAATTCGTCCACGGTAAGCCGCTCTGATTGTTGATAAAAAATTCAACTTTTTAATATTCTCCACGGCGAGCCGTGTGCGCGAGCTTACCGCGACGTGGGCCCGAAAACAGGCGTCTACCGTTTCCAAATCGAGAAAAATACAAAATTTTTCTCACGGTCTTCCAGTACTCATTTATTTCATGATGACCATCTCCACGATGGCGCCCGGTGCAGGCCTTCGGGCCCCCGTGGAGGGTATCCCATATACGCATCTCAGACGGGGGCTCGGAATTTGAGTACTAGGCGTTAGAAGTTATAGCCGGTCAGGTAAGTTTGTAAAATCTCTGAATATTCAAAAAACATTTATTGCCCGTCGGCGGATTCAACGGCGGAAAGAAAGAGACGAGACCCTCTGCAGCGAGACTCGTCTCCCGTGTTGGCGAATATTGCGTGCCACACTCATGCCCATTTAGTGTTGGCGAACATCGCGGGTACCGCGTGCCACACACATACTTTACTTTGGGGCGTTACATCGCGGAAGAATCCCTTCGGCTCAAACTTCTAACCTTTGTCCACGCACCAATAGGTGCCAAATAAAAAATTATTTATTTCCATTTTATTCATAAAAATTCATAAAATTCCAATACATTTTTCTCATCAGAGATTCAACATAATGCACATGACAATATTGCATACAAAAAAGGGCGCCAAGCGCTGCTTCCTACAAGACATCAACATATTTTTAAAATATTTTCATAACATATACAAATTCCACACATATTTGTATCGACACTTGTAGCTGGAAATAACATCGGCGGCCAAACAGGCTGCATTTTTCATATTCATTCAACAAGGGGCCAATCTCAGGGCTAGTGTCCAGACGATGTTGTTCTACAGCTAGTTGGAAGCAGTATGCGCGCGCGGCCCCCCTCCAGTTGCGGCAACAGCCGCGGGGCACTGACTTGCGCGCGCTCCGAGCGGCAACCCGATTTTCAGTAGCGGCATTCACACCTCGTCTCCAATGCAATTTTCTGTATGTAGCGGCTGATTTATTCTGGACACGCGCCGCTCATAGTGGTCATGTTATGTTCTCATTTTTTACATGGCTCAACCCTGTCCGTTCCACTGACACTTTAGGAGTTTATCACTGCATAGTTTTGTTTGTATAAATGTCCTCTATCGATTTATGGGTAATTCCCATTTTTGAAAAAAACCAGTGTGACTATCATTTTTCCAAGCTGTAGTACTTAAATACCGGGATCGTGATTTATGTTCACAAAATATAAATAATATATTGTAAATTTAGAATATATATATGTAAATTAAGTGCATAGTTATTTTTTTATTAAGTGCCAAACCATAAAAAATGTCCCTTCCGTGGGTGTGATTACTCTAACTTTGTGGGAAAAAAAATATCATGTCTTTCTCTCCTTATAATAAATACGTAAAAAAGATTTCCAATATGAACTTCAATAAATTTACTATTTAAATATATAAACATAATGTCTATAGCTATACACATTTTTTTTTTTAATAGATAAAATTTTGTGATCAATTTATTTGTCCCTTCCATGGATGAGTGTCACACCAGTCATATTTTATAAAAATATTGTGTATTTTTGACAAACGCTACTGTGAATAAACTAAGTAATCTGCTGCCATCTCGAGTCAGTTGGCAGTTTCTACCGGCGTTGTAACCGCTACGAGAAAATCTTATTTAGTTTCCTAGTGTCAAAATCCGTAAAGCATAAGTGGTCACAACCGTGTTGATCGTCAAAGGTATGTACACTTCAATAATGAACTTTGCTTTTGTGGTTTAATTGCGTTTATGTATCAAAAACACTATACTAAATTTGTATGTTCATGGTTGATCAAGTTATTGTTATTTCTACGATTTTAATGAAAAAAGTCACTTCCATGAACGTCACTTCCATGGATCCGTGGATAAAAATTGACCCATGGATGTGACTGTTGACCCATGGAAGTGGCAATTATCTAGTATATGGGCGCGACTTTACAGAATGCTTGCTTCATTTATTTATTTTGTTATTGTTTATTATCCATTTATTGTTGATTTTAGATGCCAAAACACAAAAAGCATTCAAAAACTGCCGAAGGGATACCTCAACGAAAACACTGTGAACTGTGAACTGAAAACTGTGAACGAAAACGAATCTGAAACAAATGCAAACGAATTAAAATAAATACAGTTTTGAAATGCAAAGGTTATTTCCAAAAAGAATCACCTCCTTGTAGTATGTCACTCCCATATATGTATTACATTCATGTAGGAAATGTCACTTCCACGGACATGAGATCATTACCATGGAGGACATTTTTTTTCAAACCCCTATAATTCACTACCTTAAGGGCTGCAAGATCGGTGAATATTTTTCCCTTGAAGAGAAAGACCAAAACTAGTAAGATCCATCATCACTTTTACTACAAGGACGTTTTCATTTTTTTACGTATTTTTTGATAAAAAATGGGAATTACCCTTATATAGGTTTCATTATTAGTTGCGATTTTTTTTAAATGGCGGCGACTATGCAAACTTTGTATAAGAGAGGTTACAACCCCTTTTGTAATCCTGTATTAAGTATTTCGTCTGTTCTGTGCAGAACAAATACAATAATTAGAATGATATCTTAGGTTATAGCTGATGTTAGAATGGAAGCCAATTCGATGTTTTACCGGGAGAAGCTAAAGATCCTGATCCTGAAATGCAGAGACATACACAAATATCAAATAATAAAACCGAAAAATTAATTACTTTTTATAGGCTATATATATCCATATATATATATATGTATATCTATATATCGATATATAGATATATATTATATATTATATATATATATATATATATATATATATATCTATATTTATATGTTTTGCTTGAGGTTTCCGCGAGCGTTATTGTATGTAACAAAAGGAACTTCTGGACTCCCTCGCGTTTTCTGTAAATGGTCTCCGTGAGAAGACCAAGGCCGACGTTTCGACACGGTATCACGTGCCATTGTCAAGGCTAAAAGGCCTCAAAAGTTGCGGACTAGCCGTACTTGTTCGCGGGTGACATGAAAGTCTCCCACCAATAAGGCTGAGTCCAGAAGTTCCTTTTGTTACATATATATATATATATAATATATATATAGCCTATAAAAAGTAATTAATTTTTCAGTTTTATTATTTGATATTTGTGTATGTCTCTGCATTTCATTTATTTGTTTCGTATCAAATATTACGGGACTCGTTTCCTTAAATAAATGAAAAATTATTACTAGCTATACCTGGCCACTGCTGTGGCTCAGTCTTGTTAAACGGGAAAGAAAGAAAAGAGAAAGTACACGTTTCTAACATGTTTAATTTTGCAATGCTTGTGGGTATTCAATTTTGCTGCTTTTCGAAAAAATCATCTTTTTACCTGTCACAGATGTGACATCTGTATAATACCTAGAAGGTGTATAAAAACGTAGTTGGTATATAAAAACATGCGCGTATTCGAATGCAGCTTTGTCAATGCAGTCAAAGTCAATCCGTGAAGAACTTTCTGAGATTTAAGATTTTGTACAAAATAATATTTACATTTTTATATATTGAAAGCTGTTCATACCCGGCATTGCTCGGGTTAAGGATTTAGTTAAATATAAGTTTGTGGGGGGATAAAAAGGTTTCATTGTTTCGCAGTCTCTAATGAAAAAAAAGGATCTATTTAATATAGGTTGGGATGGATGGGATGTCCAGGAAGGAATTGTGAAGTATTTATTCCGCCGTGACCTAAAGAATAAGAATGCAAAATTTGGATCAGATCGGCAAACTTTGTAGATTTGTACAAAAAATAAATCAGGTGTGGAGGTGGGGTAAGAAGGGAGGGGAGAAAATTTATCTTTATTCCCTGCCGGGTCTTGAAAAAGAAGTATGCAAAATCTGGGTCAGATCGGTCATACGGTGTAGATTTGTACAGAAAATATAACAGGATGGAGGTGGGGAAAAGGAGAGGGGGAAAAGTCGCCTTCATTACCTACTGGGTCCTAAAGAATAAGTTTCTAAATGTTGATTCCGACCAGTCGAACGCTACAGATTTGCATTGAAAATAGATCAAAAGGAAATAAAGGGGTAAAAAGGAAGGGGGGAAATGTTGCCTATTTTACCCGCCGGGTCCTAAAGAATAAATTTCCATATTTTGAGTCCGATCGGTCGAACGGTACAGATTTGCATTGTAAATATATTAGTGGGAGGGAAAGGGGTAAAAGTGGAGGGCGTTCCTATGTTACCCGCCGGATCCTAAAGAATATGTTTCCAAATTTTGAGTCCGATCGGTCTAATGGTACAGATTTGCATAGTAAATAAATCAGGCGGAGGGGAAGGGTAAAAGTGGGGGAAGGAAATGTCACCTATGTTTCCCGCCGGGTCCTAAAAAATAAGTTTCCAAATTTTGAGTCCGTTTTGACGAACGGTACAGATTTGCATTGAAAATATATCAGGGGGAAGGGAAGGGATAGTATGGGAGGTGGAAATGTCCTAAAACATAAGTACCTATGCAAAATTTGAGTCGAATCGGACAAACGGTTTAGATTTTTATAGAAAATAGACTGACAGACAGACGGAAAGACAGACATTGCGTTTTATAGATATAGATATCGCGATACGATTGGCTGCACTTTCTCAGCGGTTCAAACGTTTTATTTAAGCAAAGGCGATCGAATGTTATTAAAAAATTTGAATTTGAAAAATGTTATATCTAAATATATATCAATATTGAAAGGGTAGATACCTGCGCATTTTTTTTTCAAATAATTTGTGCGAATTCGAATGCAACGTTGTGTCAAAAAGAACCTTATGAGATTTATGATTTTGGACAATCGAAAATTTACATTTTTATTTATATAAATTAATAGTATGTGTATGAAAACAAATTAGGTATACAAAAACATCCTCGTAATCGAATGCAATGTTGTGCCGAAATTTCAAAGCAATCGATGAAGAACTTTCAGAGATTATCGATTTTGTACAAACGAACATCTACATTTTTATTTATATAGATAGATTATATATTGAGCATTTAATTACTTTTCGTGAAATTTAAAATAAATTAAATTTTAATAAATATTATTATTAAGTTCTATTATTATTATCCCGTAGAACTTAATAATAATATTTATTAAAATTTAATTTATTTTAAATTTCACTAAAAATAAATATGGAGTTCTACAAATTAAACACAAAAACCATAAATAAAAAAACATTTATTTATTATTGAATTTTGCCGCACTAGGTAGGTACCGTATATCTACATAAGCATTTTTGTTTAAAAATGTGTTTTGGTCAATTATATGTTTTCATTTATTTTCATAGATATTTCATAGTGTGCCGTCATACATATTGTATGAAAAATTTGAATAAATATTTCAAAATAATCACATAAATTACATATAATTTGAGAAAGTAAATCATCAAGGGTAGTTATTGTTTACATTAATTAAAAAAATTTGGATAGTTTCGAAGATATAAGCCAAAATATATCAAAGTTACAACATCCACACGCTTGACACCAGCCTAGCAACATATATACAAAATCAGAAGCATTGGCTGGTAGTGTGCGTCTTCTGTCTGTTTATTTAATGTCGAAGTGGCATGGTTGTCAAACAGATTTCTATCATCAGGTAAACCATCTATTACAATTTGAAGTTTTGTCTATCATATAATTTTTGGATGAATATTATATAAAATAAGTAGGTATTTTATTTTAAAAGTTAGTTTAAATCAGTTTGTTTCACACACATCTACTAATGTCTTCACCCAAAGAGTTCAAATATTAAATTAAATCCAATATTTTCGTCAAAACAATAGAAAAGACATTTGATAAGATGTCTATTTTAATTATATATTAATAATAAAAATTATTAATAATATTAATAATTAATAAAAAAAAAGACATTTCTCTATTTTTGAGTGTTGGGGTAACAATCAACAAAAAGCAATATTGTTTTTTTTCAGAATAGGTCGGATTTTTATGTTATTGTTTCATTGTTTCGATTACTCGATTATTTTCCAAAAATATTTTTAACCGCGATTTTCTCCACACAGCACTTATTTATTTTAAGCAGATAATGACATCTACAATATTGTATTGACGTATATATTCACAGTGATTGTTTTTCTTTGATGAAAAAAAAAGATAGATAAAAATAAGATAAATTCAGAATTTTACTGAAAACAATGTTAGAGGTTATCGTATCGACATTAACAAAAGTATTAGAATAATATTCATTTAATTTATATCTCTTTTCTGTGGTTGTTCTGTGAATATGTTGCGTTTATCCACTTGTTTTAATATTTACGTCTTGTATTAACGTTTTGTCGGTAGGTAAATACTCATTTTTCTGTGCAAGTAATATAAATATTTCGATATGTTTCCTAAATACTGCAATATATTTCTCAGTATCTCGTGTGTTTTTTATTTGTGCATACATTATTCTGAGCAAACTACATTACGATATATGGAAGGTAGTAACGGAAATGAAATAAAATATCAGACAAATAGTAAATTGAAGGAAGATATTTATAAAGGGCCCAGAAACCGCCGCGACCTGATGGACTCATTAGATGTATTCAGGTTGATATTTACGGGAAAACGAGACAAACCAAAACCATCGTCTACATCAAAATCATTAGCAATATTTAATGAGGAAGAATTTCCTAAATGTGGACGAAGAGTTGTCCAACACACCGAATTGGTAGCCAATGGTTTGTCTACCAAGCCAGGGGATTGGCCGTGGCACGCGGCATTGTACCGAATAAAGACATCGCGTTCTCAACACCAGTACATCTGCGGTGGCAGTTTACTTTCTCACACTTCGGTATTGACAGGTAATAAAATCACCTACTCATTTGAACTATTCCACAGAATACTTAGACCGTGAATAGCCTTCCCTTACCCAGGACTTTATGAGCAAAAGCTCACATATCGGTCGCCGCCAGGTTGGCATTATTTTCTATATATAAATCCACACCATGTTACACAAAAAAGCCATGTATTCACTAGGGGACAAATTAAACCTCAACAGCACGCGCGGCATAGAGTCTACGTGACGTTGCAACGTCGTGCACTGTTCCGCGACGTTGCGCACAACATAGCGCGGCATTTCTAAGTGCCGTGGCAACGTTGCCGCGCGTCAGTACCACGTGGTACATTAACAAGAGAATGCGCATGCACCGTATCCGTCAATGACATTAACGCGGGGAAACGAAATTGTTCTCCAACTCATCCCGAAGGCCCGATTATTTTTAATAAATTGTCAAAATCAGTTGTTGTCATTCGAGTGAAACTGACAAAAGAGCCGTCAGATATTCGAAGATCGCATAGGATATCCATCCTTCTTTCTCTTTGCAGTAAATAATTTCGCACCCACCACCTTTTTCTCCTCTTACGTTTCGATAAACTCGTTAAAATAAATAGATACGTAGATGTCATCATAACCTCGTCGGGCGACATTTCCGTGACAAGTGATATGTGAGTCCCGGTGTGTACAGTTGCCGGCAAAATTCTTGAAATTCTTTGGCGTAGTGGGGGAATGCGCAGAAGACAAAATTTAGGTCTTGTTGGTGGAATGGTACATGCGCAAACTTCCCCCCACTACGCCGTAAAATTTCAAGATATTTGCCGGCTATTGTACACGTCAAATGACCGCATCATTGTCCCCGAAACATGAGCGTAGATGTTGATGCGACATGCTGCGCGGAATGTTTCGCGATTTGTCCCTTAGTGAATACATGGCTTAATAATGCAACACGGCATGGTTAATAATACCAAAAATGCTATTAAAAAAAAATTAACCTCTTCAGTGAATAGTATTTGAAACGGGGTTGCCAGATTTTTAAAATAGCATATCGGGATTTTAAATAGGTACCTAGAGACAAAAAAGAAAGTAATCATTTGGCAAACATATTTTTACGAGATGAAAAGTCACTAATGTTGGTAAAATAACTGGGTAACACGATAGGTACTCTTTACACTTAATTAAACCGCTTTGGGTCGTGTTTCGTGCTCATAGGAATTCCCAGGGTTTGTGAGTAAAAGTCAGAGCATTTATGTTTTGCATGATGAACAAAATATACCTATTATAAAAATACTGATACCAATCATTCAAAATCTGTAATAATAGTTGCTTTGTTTATTTTTCATTTTTGTGTAAAATCCGGAAATACGGGAGACAGCATATTTTCAATATTTCTGATTTCCCGAAAGTAATATATACTGAAAATTAAAAATTCACTCGCTTTGATACAAGTCAAATAAAATTATTAAAATCTTTCAAAAAAAATCTCGTTCAAATTTCTGCACGTAGGGTAAGGCTGGGGCAAACGGACATGGTGGCAAACGGACACCCCCTTAACGTTTTGCTCCAGTCAAAGATACTAATACATGTTCGCCGCCATTGTGAGTATTTTTATCAACGGCAGTAGTGTTGCGCTCCGCCTGTGAACATTAATCCTTTCATATCTAAACAATCGTTTGAGATATTTATATTTTTTGGTGATCACTGTCAACCTACTAGTAAATAACATTACCAAACAACTATATTTTCCTTATAATGATATGAATATATCTGTTTAAACAGAAGTTCGTTTTTTGAGGTTATCGTTCCATCGTATTTAGCTAATGTCAGTGCAGTGTATTAGGGTTGTCAAAGTCATACTACTATTGCCATCTGTTGATTATTTGTATTTATAATTTCTATGGTCTATTGGGGCAAACGGACACTGTGTTGAAGGGGAAAACGGACATAGCTTATCTCATTTTAATTATTCCCTGTTTGTCGTAGGTCATGGTGCGTAATCGTAAAAGAACATCTGAAAGATGTAACTGGAGTGAAGAGTCTATGTCTTTAGCAGTAAAAGCCGTCAAAATTGACAAAATGCCGCTTCAAACATCTGCTAAAACGTTCAATATTCCAAGAAATACATTGCGGAGAAGAGTTGAAAAAGATGAAAACATGCCTAAATTTGGCGATCATACGTGCATTGGACAAAAAAACGAACTACAACTGGTGGAATACCTTTTAAAATTAGATAAAATTGGCTATGGGCTAAATTTTAAAAATTTACGTCAGTTGGTATACCGTTTTGTGTTTGTCAATGGAATTCGACATCATTTTAATAATGAAGATAAAATGGCTGGTAAGGAATGGTGCAGGCAGTTTTTAAAAAGGCACTCTTGCCTAAGTGTTCGAGTTGCTGAAGGTTTGTCTTATGCTCGTGCTAAGGGATTGACACACGCTCATGCTGACATATTTTATAATAATCTCTCACATTTAATGACAATGTATGACCTTTTTGATAAGCCTGGTAATATTTTTAATTGCGATGAAACTGGTTTACAACTGATATATAAACCTAAAAAAGTTATATCGCAACGTGGCAAGCGTAGCGTGTTTTGCCAGACAAATGCCGAAAAGGGGGAAACTGTATCCCTGATGGCTTGTTGCTCTGCCAGTGGCCAGTACATGCCGCCTTTCGTAATAATGAAAGGAAAGCGACAAAATCCCGAATACGAAATTGGTATGCCCAGTGGAACAAAGGTTGTATTATCTGACAGTGGATATATGCAGTCTGAACATTTTGCAATGTTTTTAGATCATTTTATACAACATAAACCATCAGGACATCTTATATTGATATTAGATGGGCATGGATCCCATAGTTCTGACCCCGACGCCCTTGAAAAAGCTATCGAAAACAATGTGCACCTTCTATGCTTGCCGCCACATAGTACACAGAAATTGCAACCACTAGATGTGTCATTTTTTGCTCCATTAAAAATTCGTTACAACGAAATTTGCCGCGTACATTTACGTCATTATCCAAGAAGTGGAATAACCAAAACTACATTTGGATCTCTACTAAAATGGAATCAAGCGGCAACTGTTGGTAATGCTGTCAATGGCTTCAAGAGCTGTGGAATATTTCCATTTGATCCGAATCATCTCCACGAAGAAGTTTTTCTACCATCTTCTGTATTCCATTCCCAAAATCAACTCTCAGTACCATCGGAAATTATTGTTCCATTAACACCACCTCAAAATCCTTCAAATTCAATGAATAGTGTCGTAAAAAATACACCATTAGTAATAAATACAAATGATTCTTCTTTTGAAAACATGGCATTACAAAGTTTGATAAGTGATGAAATCATGGATACTACAAATACAACCGACACAACGGTTATGGCTCCAAGTACATTTGAGCAAATCAGTCCATTACCTGGAACATCTGGAGACACAAAAACTTCAAGAAAAGGACGTAAAGGGACTGAGTCCAGGATCTTTACCACCAGCAAATTTATTTCTGAACTAAAAGCTAAAAAGATACTCCAAAATATAAAAAAAATCAAAAAAGAAAAAAGAAGCAATATTAAATGTCAGAACAAAACCGAGAACTGTGGTTCTTGCAATGGTATCTATAAAGAAGGGGAAAATTGGGTTCAGTGTCTTGAGTGTAATGTCTGGTATCACGTTACATGTGATTTAAATGGAAGAGAACCTTTTTTCAGATGTGTACAATGTTATATTGAAGATAGTGAATAGATGTCCGTTTGCCCCTTCTTAAGGGGCAGACGGACAGTCTTTCGATTTTTACTTTTTTGTTTATATCATGTATAACTACATAAATATATTTTTTTAAATACACCTATTTCGTTAATCTTGTGTTTTTTAATAATCCTGCATAATTATATTTGTTTTTTGTATGTATTTTTCTGTATATTTTCACGCTTTATGTTAAGCGTGTCGGTTTGCCCCAGTCTTACCCTATCTATCTATATCTAAGTGCAGCTTCCGTTGATAAAATGATATATAGGTACATTGTCTACTTTTGACTATTATTTCTAGTGATAGTATTTTAAGCGGTGACATACCTACTAGCCGTTTTTTGAGATTTGTATCTAATTATATCGAAGATTGGTAATTAATTTTTCATTTATAGTAATTTCAGTATACTGGATCTTGATATTATCTACATAATACTAGTTTTCAATTAAGTATTCAATTGGTTCAGGGATAATTGTAAGCAATAAATATATGATAAATTGAAAATATAAGATAAATTCTTATGTGACCACGACTGCTTAATTTTTAGTCCATTCTCGAAGACATTTTTAGACCTCTATGAATTCCGGTAGACCGAGAGTTTTAGTAGAATCAGAAAAAAATAGCCTTATGTCTACTATGTGCATATTTGATTTAACTAACTCGTATATCTGTTTAGGTGAGGATCTGTGGTAAGGGGTAACATAATAATTTCCCTGTGATTTCCACGCGTTTCATGAAATGCGCTTTTTACCTCGAATGTTACCACAGCCTCTTGTCCATTCGCGTTCGTCATCCGTGATATTGGTCTGAAAATAACATTTAACAAAATTTGAAATATTAATTAAATTTCTTTCAAATTTGCATCAAATGAATATATCTTTACGCCAGCGCAGCATTAAAAAATATATTTAATGTCATTGAACTTTTGGGACAGCCATGTAAGTTAATTAATTAAGTGTATTATCCACGTTTTTATAACCTACTAATATGCTGGTAAATAACCCACAAGTATTGGTGGTAAATGTGATAATATTACTTTGTTCCAGCTGGTCACTGTGTGGTTGAAAATAATGCAGTAATTCTTCCGGAACGATTATTTGTCACGCTTGGAAAATACAATTTTAACGGTGGTGATTTGGGCTCGCAGGAAAAGAGTGTACGTAGTTTATTTAAAAAAATTGTCTTACCTAAATTTTGGGACGCCCATTCGGTGAAAGTTTCTAAAGGCTTACTTAATAGTGGTCTGTCAGCGTAGGTGTGGTGCATTCGTTAGGGTAATGCATTCATTATTATATTCGTTATGTTACGTCAGGGAATGCAATATAAATAGATTTGTTGCGGCGAAAGTTTCATAAATTTGCCAGTAAGTAGGTTCCTGTGGTATATTTAAATTACAGAGGAACCTCAGGAACAGTGAAAAAATCAGCGTAAAAGTGAAACGTGAAACCATTGAGAAACGAGATCAGGTACAGAATTTCTATTTGTATACAATAATTTTGCCGCGTTGTTTATCGGGTCCTGTGGCTGCGGATCAGAAGATGCCAAGTTCGAATCCTGGCAGGATCGAATTTTTTTTTTACGGTCGAGAATATTTTTTTTGTTGAAATTTTAATTACATTTTTGGTTTTGAACATTCAAATTTGTTTATGTAAAAATTAAGCAAAGATTAATTTTTTATAATGTTGTATAAAAGTAATCAACACTGCGAGAAGAGAAGAGAGTAGGCACCTACCTATCGAACTATGGTTTATTCCGCTCTGACTTTTTAATCGGTTAGAAATTTTGAATAAATACTTTGTCTTAATTATATCTAAACTACCCGTAATTAAAAGTGAAAATTTACCAGATACAATTGACCGCGAAGCGGCTGACGTAGGCATAGGTAAACAATTGTGTTTGCTGCACAGCACACAATAGCAAAAATGGAAGTTTGCCAGATACAATTGGCCGCGAAGCGGCCACAATAGCCGCCCGCAGGGCCTAGCAGTAAGCAGTCGGCGAATACGATTGCTTTCCTGCTAGTATGTTTGAATTTAACACTAATGTGGGTCTTCGAGGACATCACCTGAAGTTGAACAAGTCTCGGTTCTCGTGTAACCCAAGAAAGCATGCATTAAGCAATAGAGTGGTCAATATGTGGAACAGTTTGCCTGAGAGCGTTGTGTCTGCAACCAGACAATAATAATAATAATAATAATATTCTGGGATGCCCATTCTCTCTCTCTCTCTCTCTCTCTCTCTCTCTCTCTCTCTGAGTTATGCGTGAGTTACATTGCCTCACTATTGTAATTTTGCAACGAAGATTCGAGAAATGGAAACTGCAACGTTTAAACAATGTTTACTATTTACATACATTACAGATAGACAATAATGAAATCATAGATATATACTATTAAAATGGTGTATTACGCGTTGGTGTTGTCCCTCTTACAGTATGATATTATTGGATGGGGAGGGGCTTATAAGTTCACCGTACAGCCATTAAACATAATGCAAAAAATAATTATTAAAACGATTCTCAAAACACCTTATGACTATCCTACTGTAAAAATATTTCAAGAATTTAATGTACCATCACTCACAAAAATATACAAAACAAACTCCCTATGCCAAATTTACAAACATTATTTGATAAATAAATCTCATCCCTTAGACTGTATGTAATAGACATAGAACAAAGGGACGAATAAAGATACCAACTTTAAGAACCACCATGGCACAACATTATTATACAATTAAACATACTTGGGAGTTAAATGGTACAATACATTGTTGTCGCAAAACAAATTTCAAGAAAGGAACATTCCAAAATACGAACAGTTTAAGAAAGAAGTCAAATCCTTGATTTTGGAAAACGATGTATTGTAACATTGTCCACTTGTCTCAAATGGTTTCTGTATAATAAAAAAATAAACTACTTCTAATTGGTCTCTGCTTTTATACTTTAATTTAGCTTGTAAATACTCCTCCCATAAGCTCGAGCTTTGGATCATATTATGGGGAGTATAATGTCTGTAAAATGTTATAACATAGAATCATCTGTATATAGTTTTCTGGGATATTCTGCCGTGTATATGTGACCTCTCTGGCCAACGTTTCGGATCCCATTGCAGGGTCCATCATCAGGGCTAATGTGATGAGTGAGTGTTGAAGTGTAGGTTAAGTATTGCCTTGCAATTGCCTTGCACTCACTCACTCATCACATTAGCCCTGATGATGGACCCTGCAATGGGATCCGAAACGTTGGCCAGAGAGGTCACATATACACGGCAGAATATCCCAGAAAACTATACACAGAAGATTCTGAACGGCCGTGAAAACCTAAGAACATTTTTAACATAGAATCAATTTATTATAAAAACACATTATGTATCTACTGATAAATAAATACAATAAATAATAATAATATATATAAGTGTATTGAAAGAGAAAAAATATCGAAAAACAACTTCAAAGTGCGGAAAAAATACGAAAATATATAAATATAAACAATCTAGATTTCCATGTCGAATTACATTCGGAATTAAAGAAAAGGCATAAGGAACTTCGTTCCTGATGGGGTCCCCCGACGGCACACGTATTTTTTTCAGCATTTAACTTATTATTGTATTTTGCATTGATTCCTATAGTAAAAATTATTTCGCTTAACGAGTGTTTTGCATTACGAGTAAGATTCGGAAACGAATTATACTCGTTAGGCAAGGTTCCACCGTATGACGTAAAATTATTAAGATCTTCTATTTACCTTTACAGGTTTTTGATATCCTGGTCCATCCAGATTTTTCAGGAACCACTCTAGCAAATGATATAGCAATTGTCAAGCTCTCTTCAATGGTAACTTACACAAACTACATTCAACCGATCTGTATATGGACTTCAAGTAGTACAGATAAAATTGTTATTTTCAATCGTATTGGAACTGTAAGTAGCTACCAATTATTCATACTAATTTTAATCATCAATATATATATAAAAAGAAACCCGTGTTTCCCTATCCGCCAAGTTTTCTCCACAACCAGCCACAACCACCCACCGGTGGTTATGGTGGCGGATAGCCCTTGGTGTCACATCAAAAATATGCTAGTTTGGTGGCGGTGGCTGTGCGTGGGTGGGAGTGGGTGATGAAAATGTGCTTTCTAGAACATTGTTTTGTTATGGGAAGGCCACAAATGCTTCAGATTGTTTCAAAATAGGCGCGTCGACTGTGTCGGTGAGTCTAGAAGGTTCTGGAAGGAGAAGGTTCTAGAAAATTCCCGAAAGTTCTATAAGGTTCTAAACTGAGTGGCGGAATGTGTCGGTGTGACTAGAAGCTTCCTATACATTCGATAAATTTCTTGAAAGTTCTGGAAGGAGAATGTTCTAGAAAGTTGGCGAAAGTTCTATGACGATGCAAACAGTGTACTAAAAATCTACGCGTGCGAAGCCGCGCTGGCACAGCTAGTAATATGATAAAAACTGCATAATAAATTGACACACATGTGTCTGAACCATAGACGTACTATAAATATAGAAGGGTTACAAAACAAAATATCTGCTACACAGAACAACCACACGAATTACGCAGTGCAATGAAGAATATTATTAATAAAAACAGCGGCATAAGAATATTCGCTTCCAATACGTACACTCTTTTGGATTTCGAAGAAATAAATAAAAAAAATTGTAAATGTCTTCAAATTAAAAATCAAACATGAAAACGATTTATTTAACATTTTAGCAATTTACAGATCTTTTCTTTAATATTACCATGATCATATAATTTAAGAAATATTTTATGACTGCTCTCAGTATCACATTTCAAAAGATCTTCAACTTGTTCAGAAATATACCTTTTCAGTTTATTATATCATTGTCTTTTACTTATTAATTCATCTATCGTTTTTTCAGTAACACTGTTTTTTTTGTATTTCGCACTCTCTGTGCTCGCATATTTCTAACGATTGTAGAGAGCGTTTTACATTTATTTATTTCAGAATTTAATTTCTTTCTTAATTTTGTATTTCCGGGAGTTTCACGTATATTCATTGTTTGCGTTTCACATATGTTCATTAATTCTTGCTCTTGTGTCCGCTCTTGTGTTGCTAAATGTCCGATGACCTCCGCCGATGGATCTCGAAGTCTGCTCGAGAAAGTGAAGCCCTGCGGCGACAGCTCAATCAGATATCAGTAAGTGGTAGATACTGAAGCTCGTAAATCCGTCCGTCGGAATTGGGTAGTGGTTCTCCGTCTCTGCGGCGTCAGCTCAATCAAATATCGGTATATGGTAGGTACCGAAGCTTGATAGTAGATTTAAATGAATGTATAACATCGCATGAATATTATGTCAAAATTTCAAGTCAATCGGAACAAAATTGACGAAATTATGAACATTTGAGCGATACTCAGACTGATTGTCTATACCTGCTCGGGCAGCTAAGAGACGCGCTTACCTGAGGACTACCGGACGTGGTATTTGTATTGGAAGAGTTTTGCGTAGACAAGGACAAAAAGATGCTGATGATGAAAGCTCTTTGCTGTGTGAACATGGCATCGACGATTATGTGTAAGTATAAAATAAGTGTTGAGTTTTATTTTGAATTTTACAGTGTGCAAAACTTTAAAGCGTTTTCCCCACATCTCACGTTTTTAAAGTCGGTGTCCATCATAACTTCAAAACTACTGCACTGATCCTTTTGAAATTTTGAACACTATTTCTGTACATAATTTACGAGGTAACGCTGGAGACTTTTTTTCAAATTTGTTATTAATTTTTATTTTTTCATAACAAATTAGTCGATATTTTTCGCAAAAAATCGCGTTTTTCCTTTCAAAGTGTTCCAAAAAATTGAAAAATTGAAATTTCAAAAAACCCTCCCAGCGTTACCTGGCAAAACCTATTATCTAACAAATGAACTTTGATTTTTTGATTTCAGATGATCTAGCACCGAGTTATGATGGACACCGCAATTCTACTTTTTTCCGAGACACGTCCGAATAATTGCTGCCATTGCCGTATTTTTTAATATTTCGTCTTGAAAATTTTACACAATATTCTTCAAATGTCATACTTTAATATACCATTGGTTTTAATAAAGAGATTTTAACTGTGTCGTCACAAAAAATTCACAAAAACATGCATTTTTTTGTACGAATTAACCTTACCCTCCCCCCCCTTAAGATAGATGAATACTAGTTTCACTGCATTTTGAGGGGATAAGCGATTGCTCTTGTTTTTGTAAACAAGACCGGCTTCAGAAAATAGTCTTTCGCTCTATGCGCTGCTACAAGGAGCTGGAAACTAAATTCAGGCAAACTTTTTCAAATTTGGATACAATTTTGAATTAGCTGACCACCAAATGGTCGCAACCATGATCGATTAAAACTCTCTTCAAATAATAGTCAATCACGCTTGCAATTGCGTTCTTTTCTTGATCCTGACACTGGATATTATTTTCATTTGCCACTTATTCGAAACAATCCCGAAATGTATCGTATCGTCACTTCTGTTTCTCTTCGCAGGCGTAGGAGATGGCGATAAACTTACACTGTTGGAAGATTCATCGCAAGGCATTTATATAAATTCCAACAAAATTTTCTGCCGGGCTCTTTCTGAAGCTCTCGTTACATTTCGGGATTATTTCGACGAAGTGGCAAATGAAAATAATAGTCATTGCCAGGATCAAGAAAAGAAGGCAATTGCAAACGAGATTGACTATTTTTAAAGAGGGTTCGAATCGATCATGGTCGCGTATTTGGTGGACAGGTTATTTAAAAGTATCCAAATTTGAAAAAAATATCGAAACAGTTTGCCAGAATTTACCTTTCAGCTCCTTGTAGCAACGCATAGAGTGAAAGACTATTTTCTGAAGCCGGTCTTGTTTACAAAAACTAGAACAATTGCTTATCCCCTCTAAATGCAGAGAAACTAGTATTCATCTATCTGTCATTGGTTAATTTTGAATACTAATCAATTTGTTGATTAAATAAATAATAAACAATTTTTCTACGATTGTGTGGTTTTTATTTGCATTCAAGTATTTTCCTTAATCAATTTACTGACGATAATTTTGAGAAATCTTCGCAATTGAGGTACTATCCGGACTCTGTCGGATATTGAGGTACTATCCGGTATCCGGCCGGATAGTAAAAATAGGCCGGATACCGGATAGTTACCGGATATTCGTTTCATCTCTAGTTGAAACCTCGGTTGGTTATAAATCTAAAGAAAGCTATCATTGCACATCGACATCTTCAAATGCGTTGCCATCGACTGACTGAGAGGGGTGATTTAAAATAGTTATAAGATATATCCACCGGCTAAAGATAATCTACAGAGCTTATAAGTTACAAAAAAATAATGTGCGCAACGTAAAACTTTTCGTTTAGGAACATCAAGAAAGTCCGTAAGACGGCCCATAACGTATAAAATATCACAAAAACCAAAACCAGTAAATGTGTAAAATATTATACAATCCAAAGCTTAAACATTTATATTATACAATGTGATAAATAAATGTATCCAATAACAATATTACAATCATATTGTGTGTTGGTTGTATTTGTTGATTTGTGAGGTGAGCTTGGAATAATCAGAATCGTTTGGGGGTATATTTTTGCTATTAATTCTCAAAAAAGTTGATTTACTCAGACATTGACATATTTTAAGAATAGAAAATGTTGTATTACTATGTATTTAGTATTTAGACTATGATCAGCGATCAGCCTTAGAATGCGGCTGAGATTTCGGCCACGCGTACCAAACGATTCGTCAAACTTCGAACGGCAATTGAAGTTAATTGGCCGTTATTAGATTAGGTCCCGCCCTCTCTCCAAATGGAATTTGCGCAGATTAGTTCAACCGCATTCTTACAATGGTCGCATTCACTATAACACTGTTTAATTCGCTGCTGCTCTCTAATCACTACACTACACTACACTGCGGTCACACTATCAGAGCACTGATCATATGGCGCTGAGGGACTGAGGCTAGGGCCGCACTCACGCACAGTTAAGAGGTAGGAGCCGGGTAACAATACAACAGCAATCAGCAACGCTCTGTACCAACCAGCAAAGAATACCGGCAAAGAAGCCGGTGCCGCTGGACGTGTTCACTGGTGTCGCTCCGCGCTCGTTTGTTTCATAATTATTTTTCAATTCAGTTTATTTTTAACCTTCGTCGCTAGTGGACGTGTGACGTGTTACGTTGTGTCTATCAGTATTTTGACTATTTCATAGTGTTAGGTTTAGGTATAATATTATACCTACCCAGTGACAGTGCAGTGGTTAGTGGACAAGAGGGGTTTTTCCGGAGCTAATTTTCCGACTTTGGGTCGATTCCCTAAAAAGTCGGAAAAGCTAGGAAAAATCCCGGAAAATTCGGGATCCGAGGAACAACTCGGTTATTTGAAGACTTATTTGATTTTTAACTTTTGGATTGTATTCCTTAGGTCGGAAAAACCTAGGGAAAATGTATCTTGTTTTTAGTTTAAGCTTGTATCTAAATAGTTATAAGCTACTTTGTATATAGTGATTTCGTATATGTATCGGACAGGTAGAATTATGACGACGGGATGATGATGATGATGACCCGTCTGATATGACGACGGGATGATGATGACCCGTCTGAAGTCGTGAATGTTGGCCCTTTCGGGGGCCCAGGTCCGTTGTATGGGCGAATGCCGTACGCGGAGTCATGAATGTTGGCCCTTTCGGGGGCCCAGGTCCGTTGTATGGGCGAATGCCGTACGCGGGACCCACCTCGCCTCCAAGCGGACAGTCGGCGCGGGCAGCGAGCCGGCGTTGCGATCCTAGCTGAGAGGATACTGCACCGACGCGATGTGTTGACATCTCCGACGGAGGGCGTTGGAAAAGTTCCACGAAGAAATTGCATTTTTGGTCTTATCTTGTAAAGTGTTGAAATATTTGAAATACTTAAGAAAATGAAATATTTAAGTTTGATGAAATATTTAATGAAATATCTTAAGAATGAAATACTTAAGAATTAGATAAGACATTTGTAAATGTAATATTGAATAAAATTGATGTTTCGTGGTCTTGATATACAGGGAAAGCTCGCGCGATGGGAATAAAATCATTTTTAAATCGCGCGGAGCGCCGCGGACTATAATAGAATGGCCGCTATTTTGATGGAATTTATGTAAATGTCCTGCCTCGAAGAGGCGAGGAAGTAAAAATACATAAGTATTTAAATGTGCCAAATGAGTCCTTTGTGTGGTATTGTAAAGTAGAAATTAAAATAAAAAATGTTTAATTGAGAGTAAAATATCTCGCGTGGGCCCTGATAAACTCGCCTGACCGCGCCGCCTGTACGCAGCCCGCGCGGGTAATGGAAAAAACCCGGCGCCATGATGGCGCCGTGCGGCTGGAGTGGGGCCGCCAGCGAATATTTTTGAACTCTGATTACGGACGTTACAGACGTCCTAGCCAGCTGAAACATTTTTATTGTGTTCCTCATGTGAACATCTATAGGAGTGATATGTTTTTGCGTGTCTGAAAGTTAGCTAGTGCGCTTTATTTGTGGTGACACACTTTGTCTGCCTATTACGCAATTAATATCTATCCGACATACTTGAAAATATCACCAAAGGATGCGCTTGGTTGAGATCTATCTAATGGTATAACTTAGAATCTCGTAAAATCATGTTTACTATTTTTAACCGAATTAAATGTAAATTAATTCCTGAAAATGCCGCGGTAAATCGGCATATTTTGTTGAATAACTAGGTAAATTCACTCTTGCGGTTCCAGTAAACGACATCATCCTATGGGCAAGACATAGATTGGTATAGATGATGTGTTAAAATCCCCGGGGGGTTGGCGTTTAATTTGCTATCGATTAAAATATTCAATTTTAATCCGCGAATCGGCACGGGAGGCCGTTATTTTGCGCTCGAAGCGCCCGGTGAGTCGAGCGCGCTGATTGGTCGGCGGCGCGAGTCAGGGGGAAGCTTTCCGCACTGTATAAATACTGCGCCGGGCGGGCGAGAGCCTCATTCTGCTGGGAGCCTCTGCCGAGTACGCCTACTGGAACATTTTATTCTGCGTTTTACTTCACACCCTGCTTGACCCCTGCTTTTCTTCTTTGGATTTTGGACTCTGGATTTTCTACTGACTTCTGCATTTGGACTTGGCTACGATTTTGGATTTATTGGACTTGTTTTACCACCTGAGGCGACGACTTGGCACGGATTCTGGACTTGAAGAATTTTCTGCGCTCTACACTCCCGGCCTGCTAGTACATCGGCGGCTTCGGAAGCGAACTCAGCGGACCGCACCTGCTATTTAATTGTTTCCGTGGGGAACAGTATAGTTTTTAAGTGTGGCAAAGTGTTCCCCAGGTCGGAAAACCTGACGAAAACACTCCTAGTTATAGTGTATATTTCTTAGAGACTTAGTAATTTGCAACTTTGTTATTATTTGCACAATTTTGAAAATAAACACTGATTTCGAATTGTATGTCGGAAAATCCCGGGAAAATGCCGGAAAACCCGGAAAATCCAACATGGATTTTCCGAGTTCTCATGAGGGGTTGACTCTAGAAAGATTGAAAATGGTTATGACGATTTTGGACTCTGCCGTTCGAGGACAGGGAGAACGCTCGGTATCCTGCCCGGATATTTCGCCAACTACGGAAATACTTGAAAAGGATAAAAGGAGAATGCGGGAAAGAGAAAAATATACGCCTATGGCACCAATTCCCTTTAACCAGGACTCGCCAGTGTGTGAGGGGGTCTCAACATCCTTTAATAAGGCCAGAGAAATTGTAAGCGTTCTGGAAGTTATCATAGGGGAGGAAAAGGCCCGCTTAAACAAAGATCAAAGGGCGCGTATGACAGCTTGCCATATGGACCTTATGGCTATAATCTGCGAACAAATGTCTGAGAATGCTAGACTCAAGGGAGCACTTGAAGAAAACAGAAGAGACAAGGACTCAATGAACGACAACATGGAGGAATTGAAGAATATGATTCAGGAGTTTGTTGCTGGAGGGACACACGCAAGAACAGGTCCAGGAATATGCAGAGATACAGAACAGTTACTGGTTAGACCAAGTTACGTGGAAGCCGCAACCAGTTCAGCATCTGTTAGAATTCATGGTGAAAAACGTGTGGCTGGACCACCACCACCTGCGGTCATCATTTATCCGAAGGAGCCCGAGGGTAAATCAGCTGATGGAACAAAGTCTGCAATTTTAGAAGTCCTAAACCCTGTGGAGGACGGATTTCAACAGTAAGGGTGCGTAGGGTACGAGGTGCTGGTGTTCTCCTAGAGACATCAACTAGGGCAGGTCTGGAGGGGGTAAAGGCTGCTAAATCGAGGCTTGAGACGAAAGGGCTGATGGTTATAGAGCCGAAGGGGAGACTGCCTAGAGTGGTAGTCTACGACGTTCCACGTAACATCGATGAGAAACATGTGATTGAAGAGATGTTTGTATCAAATGTAACGGACAGGATGAATGATAGCCCTGAAAAGAGCTTCCTCAAAGAAGATGACATTGCCGAGTTCCATGGTTCGCTGCGGACACCGATCAAGGTGGACCTGTGACGTCATCTTATTCACGGGCGACCGGGCAGGACGCCGGTGCGTCATCACCACCCTGAGGACCGTAAAGACGGGTCCTATGCCTTGATAAATTTGTGAACAAATTTATGTATGAAAATTTATGAAAATAAAATAGTTGTGACATGTTTTAAATTATTACATATTATTGTAAGAACCTAAATATTGACATATATGAATGTACTTTGTCACATGTTTATTTTCAATAAACGAGAAAATCGCTGTTGCGATAGACCGGGTTGGTGAGTGTAGCCAACTGTATGGCATAAAGACAGATATAAGAAATATTATTGAATATTTCCGAGTGACGGCCAACTGTATGGCGGAAAGACAGATACAGGAAATATTATTTCCTACGGCTAACTGTATGGCCTGACAGACAGAATTACGAAATATTGTTTAATATTTCTACATATGAATCCGAGGACAGAGAGTTGGTATGCGAAGGAAAAACGGGCTGCAGACCGATTGTTTCCGATAAGTCGCGAAGCCATATCTTGTCAGATCTCGGAGAAATCTACATATAACTACCAGTGTTTTATAGGCCTAGCGACGGGGCTCATCACTAATAAGGTCCCGGGCGCGACAGCCACCGAAAAACGGTATTTGTACCAACAAATACAAGAATTTTCGACCCAAAATTGATTTTCTTATATTTACGAAAAACGAGGGTTTTTTCAATGAAATTGGTATCAAACCATAATATTTTTGCTAAACAAAGCCATTTAGACTAAAATCTAAAAGAAAATCATGTAAATAAAAAAGTAAAATTTTTTCACATTTTTTACGTAACCACTATCAGCAGTGGTCCAATGTCGATAAGGGTCATTTTTCAGTCAAAACTTTGAAACTGTCTTACAGACGCTACAACAGCCAGATCAACTTAAAATATTTTTTGTTGAATTCCTTGCATAAGAATCTACCCATTTTACATGTTTTTACATACCTACCTTGTCAGGGGCGCACCTGAAAAATAAATGAAAATTAATTTTTGCGACCCACTTTGAAATATTTATAAATGACTGAAATTTTATTGTACATAACTAAAACTGATATCAAAAGTTACACCCATGTGGGCTCTTTATAAACTGCATTAACAAACATGTATAAATCATAGTTAACAAATTTTATAAATTTAATTGTGAAATTTTCCTGAGCAAATACCGCTGCAATCGGTATATATTTTTTGATAAAAAATTAACTTCGGTCTTGCGGGTCCAGGCAATCACGTCATGCTATAAGCAAGACATAGCACCATGTAAATGACGTGATGAAAACCCCGGGGGGGTGGCGTAAAAATTCTAAATAATTTTTGAATTCTGTAAATAAAACTTTCCGAGCTATTTTTTAGACAATTTCGCGTGCGCAAACGCGCGATACAAACTCTCTGTGATTGGCTCCCGGAAATAAGCCGGGAGGTATTAAATTTGTGTATAAATTAAACTTCCGTCGGCGTACAGATTCATTCCGTTCTGTGCTTTATACGCCGTCTGGACCACTTCTTCTGACTTTTACTCAACACCTCTGACCTCTGCTCTCCCTACTGTGTTTGGATTTTGGAACTTCAACTGGACTACTTGCAACCGGATAATTCACTTTTGTGAATATTTAGAACAACCACTGTCAGCGGGTTTACGATTACCGCTGTACAGTCTTGGTCTGTTCTACGAGTCAAGTACGGGAGACCTGCGCATCATATCTTCGCGTATTCTGTACGGAACAACTGGTCCTTCGAGCCGGATCCTGTACGACGCTCAAGATGTCGCAGTCTGGAGAAAGACCTGGACGCATTGAGGAAGACGACTTCTACCAAGGGGAGCCACCGGCCTCAGAGCGGACCCGTTCTGTGTCAGACCGTGGCTCTTATCGGTCATCCACGACCGAGGACACCATCCGACGTCTGAGGGACGAGCTGC
>JADDOH010013864.1:0-21385 GCA_016648135.1 Agrypnia vestita
TCAAGTTAATAATTGTAGGGTCAAATTTGGACGCGTTCATTGAAACACTTCTGCTTCAGAGCGAATCGATTAAAATATCACCACTGTATTCATTTAAAAGCTTCGAACCTCCAATAATTATATTCATCTATTTTTAAAATTTGTTTGAATTGCTTTTACCGACACGGGTCCAGACTACTCAGTCCTGAGAAAGTAAAATGACACCTTCGTAAAAGGGTGAATTTTCATCGGGAGATTACGAAGGTCGAGTCATAAAATGATTTTTCATTTTTGTTATCGATCAGGTTTAACGGACAAAATTTTAGTTGTGATTTTTTTAAACTAGGGATGAGGGTGAAGATTGTGGTTAGCAGACAATTGGATTGACCTGAGACTAGCTCCGCCTCATGATTTATGGCTTTTGGAGTGTGATGATTTTAATATTTCTCTCTAACATGAATCACTTCAGACAGCAGTGGAAGGTCTGTTCACACATCCTCAGACATCAGTCGAAGGTCTGTTCACACATTCTCACACAGTGGACCAACAGGGGTGCCTCAAAATGTTTTTTCCTTAGAAAAAATCTAGACATTTTTGTAATTTAGCATACATTGTATATTCCAAGTTTTATGCAAATCTGAAAGTGACTTTCCCACCAAATCAAATCTCCATTTGCAAGAAACAACATAAGCAGTGTTAATAATAACTCGTATAATAAAAGTGAAATCACTTTAGTGTATATTTCACACAGAACTTTTTTATCGGTGATGTATTTTATCAGATATTAAAAAAAACGATATTTAAACTTAATCGTTCTTCGACCAACACTTCAAATCAAAATATTCATACGGCCGACGTCCGGACGTGTAATGATATCATTTTTAGCCAGTTTTGTGTCATTACTTTGGGCACTCACATACAATGATTCAATCCAAGTCATTGCGAGCTTCGACCCCGGCGATGTTCTTTCCTAATAAATAACCACCACACTCGATTAATTCTATTGAACGTATATTATTATGACTGATGATTTTGTTAGAAAGGTTATTTAACCTTTAGAAATAGTACACTCGATACGAATAACCGTAATCAATAGTATTTACATAGGAAAAGATCGAGCAATTTTATAACAAAATGTGAATGATTCAATCTTTTGGTTTATGTTATGACTCAGCTTGTTATGTTTAAATGCGCATGAAATTAATATTTCAATAAGTTTTAATGAAATCAATCTTTACAAATTATCTGCGAGATTACGTTTTTCAGAACTTGTATCTTTCTTTGATAATTGAAACATATCAGATTAATCACTTAAAAAGGCAAACAGAACAATTATCTTTAATAAAATATAGAAAAAAAGATTTTTTGGTGTATCTTTCGAAATACATTTTATTTCTAATTCCATAGAGCCATGCGGCTAGAACTCTTAATCTATTACTACAAGGGCATCGGCTCTAGTGGCTTTGACACTTTCTATCTAAAATCTAGCAAAAAAATTAAACTACCAAAAATTCTTAATGATTTTTCTAATTCGTGTTGATACAAATTAGATGAGTCGTTTAGAAAGATAGAGATAAAAAATCTATCTATTGAAGAAATATAGTCACATACATATTTTTCTGTGTATCCTTCTAAATTATTAATTTGTTTTACTAACCAAAGAACCATGTTCTGAAAAATGGAAGATTATGACTTTTATAGTAATTAATGCGAGAGCTTTTTTGGTTGAAAGCTGGCTACAGGCAACAGAAAATTCTGGGTTCGAGTCCAAGTGATGAATATTTTTTCATCTTAATTGTTGTAATAAAATGTAAATATTGTTAGGAATATTTAAATAAAACAAAATTAAAAATAAAATTAAAAGTAGGTAATAATAAAATTCAGACAAATTAGTAAAGTAACGACTATTTTCGTAGAATTTTACTCTATATTAATTATACTTACATAAAGTTGATAAATACGCGTATCTGGAATGTTTCGCCTTTAATACTTATTTATAGCGTCCTGAAGGATTTACTTTGAGCAAGAATCACAGATCAAGTATCCTTAAGAGCGAGGCGAGCTATAAAAACCATCTTCAACAATATAAAAAACGAGGACAGACGCATTAATCCCATAAGTACGGCATTAAGGTTCAAGCTTTAGATTGATCTAAAGGGTATTTTTATTACTTGGCCGGTGAAGGATTTAAGCCTCTCTCTCTCCCGTTGTATTTATTGGTTGCGGAGACACTCCGTATTCAGCATTTCAGGGGATGAATTATCGCCGGGATAGAAGATATTAATAATGAATATTTTACATTCCTTCAGTTCATAAGTATATTTCATTACACTGAAAAGTGCTGTATAAAAATATACACTGTACAAGAAAAAATTATACTATAGAAAAATATTTTATTTCGACCGGTAATCCCTGTTTCCCGAATGTTCGTATTTTTACTTCCTTTCTTTTAACTCTTGGCGTCTGCTTGCTTGTTCTTGATGAAAAAATTTTGGATCGATTTTTAACCCTTTTTCCGTGATCCAATCGAGCTGAAACTTTGCAAGCAGACTCGTGGCAACGATCGTAAAATTCTATCAAATTTTCGTTAAAAAAAATAATAATTATGATATAATTTTGGATTTTTCAAATTTTTAATTGTTTTTTCATACCAATCAGTAAGTTGTACGGAGATTCCGACGCATATGGTAGACACGAAACCCGAAAATGAAAAAGGGAGTATTCTAAAAACTTGGTTTTTATGGGTTACTTTTTTACATCCTTTCTTTTAACTCGTGGCGTCTGCTTTCTTGTTTCCTTGACGAAAAAACTTTGGATCGATTTTTAACCCTTTTCCCGTGATCCAATGGTATTTGAATTTGTTTCGAATATCAAGTAGATATGTTCTTAAATTGCAACACAATAATAAAAAATTAAAATAGATAATATTATAATAAGACAGACGATATTTAGTGAATTTTTTTTTCAGTTTACATTAGTAATTCTGTCATCATCCGATGACTAAAATATTGATTATCTGACGTTTTATTGTTTGATCTTTGTTCAGTTGGTGTCGCGGCAAGGCCGCAACAAAACAACGCATTTTAGTGCCCATTTTAAGGTCCAGAATACTTCCTTGTCTTATTAATGATTCATTGAACCGTATTACATCGAAAGTCAATATCCGATTGGATAAGCCTATCTAGTAAACTTGACTCATTTACTCATCTGTCCAAAACCATAATCTCCTTCCGCTTCGAATTTATTGTGACCCGCCGAACTACAAATCTCACTCAAATTCACTCTTCCACTCAAATACTATCCAGTTTTCGAATTTCCGTATCCAGTCCTACGTCCTAATCACCTAAAAAAAGAGCACTATTTGGGTCGTACAAAAACACTTCTGATACTAGATGAAATCTGATACTAGTTACTAAAAATTTAAAAAACGTTACACAATATATACCTCTTACGCTTTTCGTGTACGAATCTTGATATTATAAATAAAACCTAACAGTTTAGCAGGAAAGTAGCCAATATTATTATGCCCCAATGTAAACTGGAAAAATGCAGAATACTCGTATATTATATGTGGGGTATAAAAAGCAAAGACAGCAATATCCAAAAAAAAATTAAATATTTCGAATGCAGTCACAAATAATTACTAATTAAAAATGTACTGAATTCTAGATTTTATGTATCTATCCCTTCCAAAATCATGTTTCCTATAAATTTATAGACTATATTTCCTATAAAATCTCGAATTTAGTGCATTATAAATTAGTAAACTTCACGGTTTTATCCTTTAAATAGTAAGAACAAAATTGATCCATTCTCAAAAAGTTAAGCATATAAAGATACGCACCCCTAAATGAAAAACAAAGCATTGCTTCGCTTTGCGGCAATGCCAATGATCTGGTTTCTATACTGATACTTGCTGGATACTATATTTGACGTTTTTAAAATACACTCAGTGAAAGATGATTTTTTAATTACTATTGTATTTTACTTTGATTTTTTTATTTTGATTTTTTAATTATTTATTAAATTCTTTTTCTTTCAGTAGTGGATATTAAAAATTATTAGTCCATATTAGCACTGGGTATAGTGTCAATAAATTACCAATGTTGAAGAATTGTAGAATTGGACCTTTTGGTCCCCTGTCTAAATCTAAACAGACCGCATTAGAAGCATTTTTGCAAGTCTCTACGAATTAGAGTTTTCGCTGGTTTCCATCAAGGATTTTTTTGCACCAGCGTTTCTAAATATATAGAAAGGCATTTAATTTCGTCCTCTTTGACTTCCTTAAAGCTGTCACACACACACTTGTATACACAAAAGTGTTCCCCGCATGATTATTTAAATGATTACCTAGGATCACGTTAAATAATATTAACTATTTAACATTTAAAGTAGGTATATCTTAGGTAGGTGTCAATGTAGAACAATAATAATATCCTGTACTGTTTTCTTAATAAGTTCGCTTAACATTAGATGGGCACTTAGGCGCGACATTCTATGATAATGGACAAGGTTAAAAAAGCTAATAGAAAATTGAATAAGCTCTCGCGTCGCGCCACGGGGCAATGCACGCATCGCACCCTCGCCTGGCGCGGAATGTGGCTTATTATTTTTAAATAAAAAGTTCCGCGCACTACTCGCGAACAGACTTGTTTCTTTGTTAGTTTCTGGAAGGTCGAGGAAAGTGGTAAAAATATTTTTCATGTTTATTGCGTTAGCTAATTTAATTTTTATAATCTACGACTTTTGTATAAACAACATTGTAATCAATTGAATTTAATGAATAACTTAATACTTAATATATTCTCCATTTCAACGTGTCCGCTAACTATCAATCTCAACCTCACACCCCTACCAATAAAGAGTCCCCGACAGTTGATTTTCCTAAGTATTTAATTTAACTAATCATTCCGTTTCTTCTATACTATCTACCATCCGCAGGTGTAGGTAGAGTGGATAGAATGCCACATATGGCTACATTCGTCCATCTTCTCATGCATGCTCTACGGTTGTTGAGGCTTTTAACACGCCACCCTCGAAGTCTTTCGCGGACGCCCTCTATTCTTGCTGACTTCATCACTCACCTTATATATTTTCTTACTTCCTTTCCTTGTTTATAAGTTCCACATCACTAAAACAAATCAGTGATTCTTTCTTAATTCTATCTACCACGCGAGAGTGACTGCGTTAAACAAAGTAAATGGCGCTCTGAAAGCAATTACGGTCATTACGAATCTGTCAAAGGAAGCAAGACTAACGGTATATAATGGATGGTTTTGGTGCCAACTCTGGTGTGCGGAAGAGAAGCCTGGAATTCGTAAAAAAATAATGAAATGAGACCGATTGCGGTGGAAGATTGCACTAAATATGTGAAAAATCGTTGGTTGATAGTGTGAGAAAGGACAAATTTGAAGTGAATGTAATATTTAATTTATGAATATAAGTTATATGCGTCGTATCGAAACTTGTCTACGTTAAAAATAATCAACTTGGTTCATAAAAAGCTTATTAGTTTTTGAAATGAATAATGTAATGTAACGATAAAAAATAATCAATAATCATTCTCGGCGAGATGTCTCAATCCCAGTATCGAGCCCAATGGGGAGGTGAATACAAGACGCACAATAACTCCACAATGACTGATGAAGTGATAGATGCGATGGAAAGATAGAGCATCCGTTTTTTCTCGGCGATGTCCCGGTGCAGCGCAGCAACAGCGCGTGACGAATACCGATTTGTATGGGCCCTACCTGAAGTGGATAAATGCCCCCTTCACTCGTAAAATACACATGTTGTGACTTGACAACCCTGACCGGCGGCGGACAGGTACCCACCTACCCACTACCACTGTCGGATGTCGCTCCTCCCTTCTCCCGAAGGGGGATCCTAGAAAAAACTCATCTCTCGTCCGAGCGCCTCGGTCCAAACACGCCCCTAGATTAAGTGCCGCCCAATATTGGAATGCCGCCCTAAATTTTTGTAATTCTTATATACATTTACTATACAGATTATTAACAGGTCGGTAATGACCCTAGTCCTAGTGTGCCAATTAGTAAAATACACTTTTTTATGGTCGATAAAAAATACAATGAATAAAATAAAATTATGTTATATAAGACATAAGATCATGGCGCAAGTGTAAAGTGCATGGGTTCCAAGGTCAACGAGGTCTATTATGTAACATGTTTTGATAATTTTAAGTTTTTATTGTACTCCCTTTTTCTTTTGTATTGTTTCCAATTTGATATTCTATCAACATATAGCCGACTGATCGGACCCATGGCTCGAGTCAGACTAGGTGAAACAGGGTTCTCACCTTCTCTACGCGTCGGACTCCTTTTTCATTTGTATGTAAATTTCGAAAAATTCAAAATTATACTATGATAATTAAAAAATTTTGAACAAAAATTTGTTAGATCATTTTCATCGTCGCTGCGAGTCTGCCTGTAAAGTTTCAACTCAATTGGATCACGGGAAAAGGGTTAATAATCGATCAAAAGTTTTTTCGTCAGACAAGCAGACGCTACGAGTTAAAAGAAAGGGAGTAAAAATCGATCCAAAGTTTTTTCGTCAGATAAGCAGACAAGACGACAAGCAGACGATACGAGTTAAAAGAAAGGGAGTAAAAAAGGGAATGAATTTTTAATATTCCATATACCTACTCGTAAGTCGGTACTGTAATGACAATCCAAAGTTTTATAGATAATAAGTCAGAAATATTAAAAATAAATACAAACTTTAAGTCATCATCATCATCTGCGTCATCATCATCTTCATCTCTTTGTCCTAGTAGGTTCGGGGGCCCAAAGACTCAACAAGGTTCTTCCATATTCCCCTGTCTTGTTTTGCTTCCGTATGAGTTAACCAGTCTAGAACAACTCTGTTTTTACACATATTTTTTTGTTGTTTCTCCCATATATGTCTACATTTTTCACTCTGTCCATCAGTGTGACTCCCGCTACCCCTCTTAGAAAACTCATCCCGGCAGCCTGGATCCTTGCTCTAGTAATCCCGTAGCAATCTGACTTCTTTTTAGAAGGATTTATGTCACATTAGCACTGTTTCAATGAGTGTCCACGATTCCATTCCGTATAAAAGAAAAGAGAATTTACGGGAATGTACACAATTTGCCGCCCCGGTAATTTACTTGCCTTTGCCCACGGGACGTCCCTGCATCGGTCTCTTCCTACCCAGCGGCATACGGAAATTTGATGACGATTATCAGACTTCATAATACTTAAAAACCGCTTTGTAGGTCTGAAAGGCACGGTTTTTATACTGTTCTCACCCCGTCGGGCCATTGTATCGCCGCGGCATCCCGGCAGGTACCTCCTTAGACAATGCGGAACAGCCCTTTCGATCCCTCTATTACGCTTAATAAATAAAACTAAAAAATGTTGATTCAGGATGGCTTGCGTGCCTAGACGTATCAAAATAAATACACTTTTTATGGAGATAAAAACTTTGTTTAAAACTACATTTGTTATGAACACAATACATTTCATTTTCATTTCAGCAGGTTAACATTTTTTACATTAATTCTTTTTCGTATTTTTTTGAGCGCATATTGCATGAGCGTATACGTCATTGACGCATTTAAGATTTTACAAAAATATGATAAAAATGCATTTTTACGTACAATATGAGGCCGTCTTCTGAATCTGATTGGAAAGTGATTCATCTGTTAATTGTGTCAAAGTAGTTTTATAGAATGTGAAAAAAACATAGATATTATTTTTTTAAAGTTTTATAGTTCAGATTCAAAATAATTTAACTAATTTATTTATTTCTCAAGTCCGTCTTATGCACACAACAGATTTTACATATACATATTTATAAATACATAATGTGTTGGGAAATGCATAACATTATATATTAACTTTCATATATTACATATAAATTGAACAAGTTTATTTTGGTTTAAGTGTAATGTATTAGGTACTCCAACGTTAAATAACTTATTTTCCAATAAATTAGATTTAAATCAAATATAAAAACCTTTCAATACGCATATACACACTTATTCGTGACAAAACGTGCGCAAAAAATTTATTCGGTGAATCTGATTATAAATTAACTGTACTTTTTATGACTTGAATTTTTTGAATCCCTAAATTTGCATTTAACTGAAATAAATAGTGTTTAGTCATTACATAACTTCACAGAATTGAAAAAGCCAACTTCAGACAATGGTTCGGCCCGACACCTCGGTTCCTGTTCCGGCAGCTTTACACAATGTCCGAATAGGCCATGTGGCCGCATAGTGCTCGAAGAAGAAGAAAAAGAAAAGGCTAAATAGCGGATAATTGCATTCACGAGGGAACCTTCGATGGATACACAATTCCGCGCTCCATGGGAACCAGACAGATTCCTGGTGCACGTAACGGAAGGTGATGAGGGATTTCCTGGCAAATCCAAAACATATTCTAATAAATCACTCGGCGCCATATCCGGCGGATTGACGGACTAACGCACTGAAGGGAAGCGTGTAACGAGGCACTTCGGAGAAGCGCAGCCTATAATATACAACCTTGCTCTCCAGAAATCACAGGCATCTGTTATGCCACTCCTTGCAAGCCCTCTCGAGTTGATCGATAGCATTTTAGAAATAATACTTACCAGCGTACTATAAAAACAATGTTAAATTTATGTTTCAAACATATTGTGTCCCCTCAATATATTATAATTTAGACTATTTGTGCAAACACAGCTCCTTCCTTAAAACATGGTTTAAGGCAAAATACCAATTGGTAATCAATATAAGACTTATTAACATGATTTCTTAAACAATTGAAAACCAAGCAAATGATTCATATAAGAGTATTGATGGATTTGGCGTTAACCTTGTAGAGATTATTCATTATTATAAATTGGGTTGAACATATAAACTATGTTTTCTCTACTTGAGTTTAATTATAATTTTATAAAAAAAACAATCAACGCTTTGATTTAACCAAAGAGATTACAATTTAACCATACTTAAATTTTATTGTAAAAATTCAACGTGCTTCGGGAGCGATGCTCCTTTCTTCGAGACAATGAATACCTCACAAACCACAAGACAATGAATGTATTAAAATTAAGTATAGAGAGATTAGTTATGATGGAAGGGGGCTAGAAAGGGCGCGGTTACAAAATTAAGTAGTTACAAAATAATTATAAAAAACAGGTTTAATAAAAAGGCTATTTGCAGTTTATTTGATTGTTTGTAATATTTGAATTTATCTATGTTTATATTTATCTATAATATAATATATGAATAATAATGAATTTATCGAAACTTTCAATGTGTATATAAAAACATTTAATATATTATACACTTATTACATATATCCAAATTTTCAGTATTGTACGTTATAAATAAAAGTTATATGAAAAATATTTTTTAATTATTCGTATTTATAGAGTACTTACATCAAAATACACTGACTTGCAATTTGATGTAGGTATTCATATATTAGAGGATATAATTGGTTAGCTGGATTTACAGGTACCTAACACTACGTTAACGTGCGGGATTCGAGCGTACATTGTTGTGTTACGAACGTGACGTTTGGAATGCTCACGTTAACGATATGCGTTGCTAGTACACCAGAAAAAGGCTGCTGCAGTGGTACTGTTAGTATAAGCCGTGGTCTGGAGTAGGTGAGCAACGTTATTTGAAGTAGCTCTGGCGCTGGGGCAACTTGACACGGCCAAGTGCCGTCAGCCCTCAGGACATTACATTAGTGTTAATGAAACAGGTTCTGCAATTTCCTTAACTGCATAAAAAATCATAAGCATATTACTGAGAATAATACTGATTTAACAAACATTATTATTACATTTAAAAAAAAAGTAAGTAAAATTTATTATAAATAAATGACAATTAAATAATTCTTAAAAATATCCGGTCTTAGAATAACCACGGAAGTGAGACACTGCAACATAAATACAGTTGAGATAATAAACTAGCTGATCGTATCCGGCGTTGAACGGGTTGAGGATTAAGTTGAAAATAAATTTGTGGGGGGAAACAAAGGTTCCATTGTTTTGCCACTAATTAAAACAATGTTTTCATTTAATCAAGGCTGGGATGGATAGGATGGATAGAAATGTGGCCTATTTTTTCCGTCGGGAATATGTATCCAAAATTTATGTCCAATCGATCAAGCGGTGTAGATTTGTATAGAAATATATCTGAGGGAGGCGATGGATTAGAGGGGGAAGATAAAATGTCGTCTTTGTTACCCGCCGGGTCCTAAAGAATAAGTTTCCAAATTTAGGTCAGATCGGTCTAACGGTACAGATTTGCATAGAAAATATATCAGGGAGAGGGGAAGGGATAAAAAGGGAAGGCGTAAATGTCACCTATGTTACTCGCCGGGCTCTAAAGAATAAGTTTCCAAATTTTGAGTCAAATCGGTTGAACGATACAGATTTGTTAAAATATATCAGCGGGAGGGGAAGGAGTAAAAGGTTGCAAAATTTGAGTCGAATCGGACTAATGGTGTAGATTTGTATAGAGAACAGACAGACAGACATTGTGTTTTATAGGTGTAGATTTATATTAGAACATTCACAAACATGATCGATACATTAATTACTTGTATACCTAGGCCAAAAATACGGTGTAGGTATTTTAAGCAAACAATAGACATCCTTTAATGATTATGTTTAAAAATTTTCTGACATGTACATACTTAAAATATCGTTTGCAAAACAGTTTTAATATCGAATTATGGTTCTACCTTTTATTTGGAGAGTCTATTAAGAAAACAGGTTTTATTGAAGAAAAAAATAATAAGCATTAAATAATTGTAAGAAATTAGCGACCAGTTCGATGTTTTGTAAGTATTAAAACGTTTACCACTTATATCAATAAAAAACTAAACAAACAATCCTTCGAAACACCGAGGCATCATTATAATGATTTGTATTAACAGGCCGTCGCGGAATCATCGTAATAGTGGCAGTAATTACCAAACATTAGAGCAATGCAATTACTCTCATATCTGCTCACTTCTCGACTTCAAGAATTATATTTTCATTTAACACACATTATGTGGAAGTTGAAAATTTGAAATACAATCTAAGTAAGATAAATAGGACGATCTTAAGGACTCAAAAAATTTTGACCCAAAAAAACCCGATGAGAACATCGGGTAAAAAAAGAATTCCTGCACACGTAATGATTATCCGCAACCATATATTAAAATAAAGGCTATACCTATATTTCTTTTATTTAATAAAATGGAATAATTTCCAAATTTCAACTCCCAATTGTCCAATTCACGTAATTTTTCAAAAATCATCAGGGTACGATTTGCGTCTTAAAAACCATCCAGAGAAACCAGTTTGACTAGATATTAAACGGTTTTTGGTCAGCAACTAGATATATCAACTCCTGGCTGTAACACGAGAGGTGGGCGAATTATAGATTTGTTGTTGAAAAAATGTGGAAAGCATTTTCGCCCACCACTGACCGCGCGAGAACTGACAACAGAGCAACGCAGGCACCTTCTCTCTGCTTTTCGTTCTCGAATATTCTGAATGTCAAGCACTTCAAACAATGTTATTGGTGTCTTGAATATCAAGCATATTGTCACCGACAGGCTCAGTCGTCGGAATTCGGAAAATTCGAACGTACTCGCGTCCCGTTTTAATTGTTGATTCGAGTGACACGATGACATCCAACTATACATTGATTTTGTATTCTATGATGCGTTTACATTTACTGTTACCAATCAACAAACATTAAATGTGCGGAGTAAAATAAAATATTTCTGATCAAATATGATTGTCAAATGGAAAGTAATGGCATTCTAAAAGGAGGAAACTAAGGCAACACGGAAAATACTGGTAGTAAATGATTGTTTGGAACAAGCAGATGGGTTTATGTATTGGAGAAGTACAGTATCTATGATAGAACTGGAAAGGCTCAGAAAGATCAAAAAGAGGATGACTGGATTGAATAAAGTGAACAATGCTTAAAATGTAATAATTTCTAATGGAAACTTGACTTGATTCAACCGAGGCAAGACTAGCGGTACACGAAGAACTGGAACCATTATTGATATATGGAAGTGAAGCCTAGAGCCGAGCTAGCGATAAGAGGAATGAAAGTAAACGTAATACAGAGGAAATTAGATCATTTAGGCGTATACGAGACAAAATTATATATACGAGACAAACAAAACAAGACTCGTATGAGACAAAAATTATATAATTTACAAATTAGGAACGAATATTAAAGTGATCCAAGCGAAAATGATTATTTAGGTACATATATGGTCGCTTAGGTAGTTTGGAAATAAACGACGTCTAGTGGATACGGAAGACTTGGCGAAAACCGAGTAAATCAGATTGGAAAATAGTGGAAGATTGAGAAAATGTATGGATAAGGCAATTGTATTATATTAGGACGTGTTAGAAGAATATGGCGCTCCATCTTCTCTGCTTATCTCTACGAAGAAACGGCATGAAGATAAGTCAATTACTTATAATTTTGTCAATTTCGGTATCTTTTAATATTTTTAGTTTATGAAATTGTAAGTACCGGACGTCATCGAAATTTTAAAAGGGAGGTCATAAAAATACCGCTCACACCACCGGTTTGAGGCAATCAGTGATAGGAAATGAATAATTAAGATTTTACGTCAATTATGTTATATTTAAAAAACATTATTTTGAACCAGGATGCACTAGAATATATTATATACTCGTGGGACAGTTAACTAATTTTTAAAAAAATATTATACTTCATTCTAAAATATTTCTTAATAAAGTTAAGAAAAAAACAGCTAGTGTACATAAAATTGACTAAAGTCAGGCTGCGAGTACAAGTTCAAAAACTCACCCAAACTTACTTAAATATACAGACTTATATAATATTAGAATATACGAAAATAACGTTTTTAAATCTGATTTTTTTTCGATGATAACTTCATTTTTTCATGTTCATATTATATCATTTTAAAGTGCATTTTTCGGAGCCGAATAGAGATGGAAAAGCATAAAAAAATAGAGATGGAATAGAAAAAAAAGAGCAATTTTTTCTTAGCGTGTAAAACGGGCGGTAAGTTGCTTGTAAACGGTGCAATGGTGGTTTCTAGAATTTCGTTCAAAGGACGCGAGCTCTGAAAATGAACATGGTCTTGGTTGCGTCCTTCTTCAGTTACAAATGACCAACTAAAGGCGTTAATTTGATCTTAATCACGCACAATACGAGAGCTAGTACAAAAGTTAGGTGTTAGTCATCCAACAGTTCTGTATTTCACGACAACAAAAAGCTTGACAAATGAGTGCCGCACGAACGAAAAGCGAAAAATCGCAATTATTTTCCTATCAACCTAATAGATTAAAAGTTAATATTAAATAAATACTTTCAATATCTCTCACTGCACAGTTGGCCTATCAAATGGGAAAGACCATCTTATATATTAATGAATGATTTATTTATGGAAAGTTTTATGTTCAGATGACTCAATAGCGCACTTGATCTACACCCAATTTTCTTATCCGACAGATTTACATTAGTGAATTTATTAGCCGGGTCAAAACGCCGAAAAAGATTCTATTGATAGTCGAATCTGTCGCGAGTTTAGCGCGCGCAGTCGTCCCATCTGCAGGGACAGCCGTCTATCGGATTCGATTGATCAGCTGTGACCTAAAATAACAGGTCGCCCAGCGCGGGTGGGGGCCGCGAGGCCGGTGGAGCGGTGTCGAGTTGCGGGGATCGCAGCGGCGGGCGTGTCCCCCCGCCGGCGTCTTCAGGCGGCGTCTAATGATGACATTGTTACAGCTAACGTAAGGTTGAAGCGTGGCACGTTTCGATGTTAATAAAATTATAAAATATGTATAGGATTTCTTAGGGGCACATCTTCAAATAACCTAATCCAGACAGACGTGTTGAATTCTTGGCTGATTTTTTTTTCCATTTATTCAAACGTTTCCATTAATTATGTCATTTTTAATGATTTCTATATCCACTTCCAGTTCGTTTGGGAATACACGACCAAATTAATTTTCGGTATATTATTTTCCATGAATTCAGAAAAGGTGATGAAAGAAATGTAAAAGTGTTAAGGTATGGGGAAGATCGTGTTGGCATTCATGTAAGACAATGAAGATTTTAATCTTCAAGAGGAAGCGTTGTTGAGTTCGATACTGATCGCTGTGACCAATACTGGAAAATAATCAATAAATTTTAATTACGGAAATTTCAAATGAAATGGAAGCACAGCGGTTCAGTGTTAATAGGCACTTTACTAAATACAAATTGGGCAACAACAAAAAATATATACGGAAAAATTACTCTAATACGAAATATATTAGTACGAATAGACCATGTAGTTATTTTTATAAATTGTAATTCAGAAACTGTTCACACTAGTCTTAAAATAACAGTTCTGCCTCGACGGCAATATATATATCCTGGGCAGAGAGTGTGTGCATTGGGGCCCGACTGGTTTCTTTAAGTGCGTAGTGCGTACCAATATTTTGGTACGCAATATGTTATTTATAATAATTATTATTATTACTATCCACTTTAGCAAGAGATTTCTGGTGAACAATACGGTAAGATGCGGCCTCTAGAATGGCGTAGCCCTGGGCACCGCCCCGTGTGCCCGCGCCCTGAGACGGCTCTGTATAAAAAATGCTTATTTTGACAGGTGGGGTTTGAAGTATCGACATTTATTTGAATACAATTAGCATTAATCATCAAAGTAAACTAATATCAAACCTCTTTGTCCTTGATCACAGTAAACGAATCGAGATTAGCTGAGTCTGAGTCTTTGAAACGAAGTACTACTGAAACTCTATCCAGTTAGTCTTTGAGCAGTGGTTGTTGTTTTCTAATGGTTTTCAGATTCATAATCTTCGTGAGAATCCGTGTCACATAATATGTAGGTACTATATCATAGAAGAAATATATGTTATATTCCATTTAATGGTGTCACTCCTCACCATTTCCCAACCTAACTTAACCAAAGCTTTACAAAAATTGCTAGCTTACTTCGAGAATAAACCAATTATTTTATTATACCTATATACCCATGGACTTGAGGTTATATGGTTTATTATAACGATGTTTCTCTTGCGTAATTTTCAGTCTCTATTGGTTTTAAAACTTAAGTATTTATACTAATTTCACAATTGCAGGTGCGATTGAAATTAGTTCGATCCACTTTACCTCGTCGGTAGTTACTCATTCATTAGACTTGTAGATTATTCCGCGTGTGTTGTCGGACGAACATTTTGGATCAATAATGATTATTACGCAAATGAAATAACCCACATTTTCAATATTTGAACAGCCTTCGTTAGGCGGATTACATCCGCGACCATCGCTGTCTCCGCGGAGCGCAGTGTCCTCTGTGTTGATCAGACATCTGTTAGCTTAACACACGAAATATTTAACGTCAACCTATATAAGCCATTGTCCCAGGCTTGTATCAATAAGCGCCAAATACCTAAGGCCTCACTGCACCTGTGTGCGCAAACTTTATATTAATAGTCCGTTACATCAAGTCGGAATTTTGCCGGATGTCTTCATCCGTAGGTACTTAATCACATTCGTTTTGTGTATCCTTTACGTCTTCCTCTCAGGATACATTCATAATAATATGCATTTATTTTCATACAGGTCCGGTGAACTGAATAATTAATAAATGTTTTATTTTATATAATATTCTTACACCGAAAGCATTTCGTTTAAAAGTGTATTTTTTTAGAGGTAATGGGCGTGGTATCGGCTATATTGCAAAGATAACTAAGATAACATTAGTGTTTAAATGTGATTAAGAAACCGCGAAAAAAAAAATTTGCGAGCGTTGTTCTGTCGTAAGTCTATTAATGGTGAAATGGCAACCAAAACTGAGCACAAATCAGCTGTCAACTCTCAAATTGGTTATCGCTGGAAAAAGTGTTAACAATTCGAAACACAGACCTCAAAAAATATATATTGAATGTATGAAAAACGAAATGCTGTTCATACCAAGCAGGAAAATAATTATTTAATACCTTGCGCATATTGGTGAAAAATAAGAATGAACAAGAACGGAGAGTAAGAAGTCGATTTACTCGTGCCCTAAACGAGGCCCGACAGTTCGCGCTGTATAAGCAGAAGAGAAGACCACGATACGCGGTTATGAGCTCGCAGACTCATAAGAAGAAGGTACTACTTAAAAATATGCTTTTCCAATAAAAATCAAGAAACATTTATTCTCGGATTAACTGACAGATCGCGAATATAAATGCATGTTCAAAAAAAGGTTTCCGCTGCTTGCTTTTTTTTATTGTTTTCTGATTTTTCAGGGAGGGTTGTTCCTTTTAAAGAAAGATTTTGCATAGGGCAAATTACAAAAATGTTTTTTAATAACCTTTCATATTTTTACTCCCATTATTTACTCCCTTTACTCGTGGCGTCTGCTTGCTTGACGAAAAAACTTTGGATCGATTTTTAACCCTTTTCCCGTGATCCAATCGAGTTGAAACTTTGCAAGCAGAATTGTGGCGACGATCAAGAAGATCGATCAAATTTTCGTTAAAAAAAATTAATAAATTTTTGGATTTTTGAAATTTTTAATGGCTTTTAATTTTAATGGTTTACAATGTTAAAAAATTTAAAAATATTTCAACGCGACTGGTAGACACGGAACCTGATTATAGTATAATTTTGGATTTTTGGAAACTTTTTATTACTCCCTTTCGTAGCGTCGCTCGACCGAAGCCCAACGCGTAGGTTAAGCGCCAAACCAGTTTCCACTAGTAAATGAGAAAGGGAGTACAATAAAAACTTGGTTTTTATGGGTTACTTTTTTAAATGCGATTATCAAACCTTTTAAGCTTTCTCATTAAATTTTATTAATTCCTTTCTTTTAACTCGTGGCATCTACTTGCTTGCTTGACGAAAAAACTTTGGATCGATTTTTATTTAACCCTTTTTCCGTGATCCAATCGAGCTGAAATTTTGCAAGCAGACTCGTGGCGACGATCTATCATATTTTCGTTAAAAAAAAATATATAGTATAATTTTGGATTTATCAAATTTTTAATGGTTTTTTCATACAATTTGTACGGAGATTCCGAGGCATATGGTAGACACAAAACCCGAAAATGAGAAAGAGAGTATTTTAAAAACTTGGTTTTTATGGGTTACTTTTTTTGTATAACTGAATTTAGTCTAGATTTGTACAACCTTTTTCAGGATTCAACTATAATTATTTATATATGCATATCGTGTACCAAAACTGTATAATAAACTAAAATACTTGTCGAATTTGCAAACCTTAACAAAGGAATAATTAAAAAAAATTGTAACATACTGGGCAATCTCATAAATAAATAAACGGGAGCTGGAAGAAATATTCTAAGAGAAATTGTAATTGAAGTTTGTTATCTCTTTTCTCGTATATTTAATTTTTTCCTATGTTTCAGTTATACAAAAAAATAATTTGAGAGGACTGTATATTATTAATGCTAAACATATGTGTATAGAGTATTCATCTGCTTTACATCTACAAAACTGCTTTTATGTCTTTGTATATAAACATATATATATATATATATATATATATATATTCACATACCAATCAGACAGACTATTCAGAGAATTTAATGTACTGGACGTTAGACAGCTGTTCGTTAAGTCTACCCTCATCTTCTACATTAAAAACACAAACCACCTAACAGCAACCAGTAACTCGCATTCACATAATACTAGACAAGCATTACGAAACCTTGACGAAATACCAAAAACTAAGACAACACATGGACAGAAAAATTACTCATACATAGGGCCTAAAAGATTTAACATATTTAAAACAGACTTCCCGGAAATCAGAATATACTCAATTAATAAAATAAAAGCTTTAGCAAACAACTGGCTTACCTCCAAAGGTAGAACAGCAACTGAAAATTTACTTACTGTAATTGCGTAATAATTTCTTTAAATAAAAATATATACCTATATAAATTAATTAATTAATTAAGGAAAATAAAAAAATAATCTTAAACAAAACTTTAACCCTTTTTACATTAAACAATTATTCTACACATATTTACACTTGGACTTATGACTAACTCAACTTTCACTAACATTCCACTTGATACTCTATAGATACATAATAACTACTTTATGAAAATAAATACTACTGACGAACTCGAAAAAAAATTATAATTGTGTGCTATAACGCCACTCTGGGACAGGCCTAGCCTAGTAGAGTGGCATAATCCACAAATTAAACAAAACAAAAAAATGTGTAAATTATCTTATGTTTTATCTTATGTTCTATTGTTAAATTAGTATCAAGTATCTTATTTGTAAACAAGGATTTTTTAAATAAATAAATAAAAAAAAAAAAAAAAAAAATATATGGACATTTTATTTACAATTTTAAGGAGGAATACCTTTTTGCATTTTCTTAATGCTTGAGGTCTCAAGAATGTGTGGTGAAAATTTCGTGCAAAAATTAAAAAAATAACAAAGTTATAGATGATAATAGTGGGATCTTTTTGTTGATTACGCGCCGCGCTACATGCAGGTAGCTGCCAGTCGGGTTCTTTCATAATAGAAACTTAAAACAGATTTTCATTATATTTGTGAAAAGTGCACGATGATATGGGAATTCAAAGTAAGGTGGAGGTCCATTATATATGGACCTGGAATCGATAATTTTATGTAAGTTGAAAAATTTTGCGATTTATTCATTACTCAATTTTCAAACACGTTTTACTCGAAACCGTGTTTTAAAAATCGGTGACCAAAATATCACGGCAACCACTGAACCGACTAACTAGAAATTTCTAGTGGTTATTCTATACATAATTATCTAGTGTTTGTCCAAGGATTTTTTTTAAGTGACTTATTTTTTTTTATCGGTACAATAAACCCGAATTTTTCTCTAAAAAACGCATTTTCTTTAAATGCAAAAGCATGCATTTTGTCGAAAATCGATATTTTCAAAAACTCCTACGTCAAAGACTAAATTATAGTGTAAATTTTGCTTAGCTTTTTGTTTTTTTATTCTGATGATTACAGATGAAATGAGAGTGGTCACCGCGGAGGACCTATTTTTCTGCAGTCGAAAAAAAACATAAATTTTCCGCGAATGTTTAATATTTTTTAATAAATTTATTTTTTCATATTCATAAAAGTATGTACTTTCATGTAGAAATGATATGAATAATATAATTCATATAGGTTTCCTTAAAAAATGGAAAAAAACAGCCTTTTTTTGCGCTTCGTAAGTAGGTATTCCTCCTCAAAGCACATATGTGAGTCCAGTAAAGGGTACGAATCTTGTGAAGTGTATGCACAAGCACAGCGATATGGGCTCATAATTATAATCAACGACATCACATCTAATATTATAGGGGGAAGTCGCTTATAGTGCATAAATTATTTTAACTTATAAAATATGTTACCGGCGATGGTATTCATTAAAAGCCCTTATATTTCGTAGAGTAATTAATATAAAATGTACTTAGGAAATTGTATACTACCAGACAGATCTTTTATCCTGCATTAATTGGCTTCAACCTTTTTATAACAGTTTATAAAACTATCAAGCAGTAAATAGTCTTTAATAAATTTTATTCATAAAATATAAATTTCGTATCTTGCTGGAATTAAAACTTCAGATAATTAGCGAGAGAGACGCAATTTGCGCGCGCCTCAGGTTACATGCAAGTGTCGTTTTTAATTATTATTAGGTCCCGTGATTTTTGCGGGTGTACGCTAATATTAAATTATATCTGAAGAAAAATTTGACAGACAGAAATTACACCTCAATGTTAGATTTCAACGATGTTTACCTGATGCGAGTCTTCCAAGTGGATTTTTTATAGAAATCTATTTTGGTGGGCCGCACCGAAGGCAGGCAGAGAGGATCCTCTTAGATCCTCTTAGAGCCGCACCGAAGGCAGGCAGAGAGGATCCTCTTAGATCCTCTTAGAGCCGCACCGAAGGCAGGCAGAGAGGATCGCGCATCCGTTAGATTGACCATTTAGTACCATATCCTTTAAATATGTTTACGATACCTTTAAAAACGAATTAAAACATAAACTAAATAACTGGTAAAAGATCAACATTTTTATTAATTTGGAAAAACATTTGCGTTTGAGTTGTCTTTCTCTTTATTTAAAATACCTCGTTCATAATAGTGGCGTCAACAAGCTTATGGTCGCATCCTTTATTTTACGATTGCCTGTATAAAAGTGAACTGGATGCCATTAAGGGCAATAATCATACGAAACATTCACGAGCGTATTATCCTCACATACAATATACAAGTGTTATTACAAGTGCCTTCAAAAAATATTAAATGATAACTACTTCAGTCGATAGGTACATCTGAAATTTCTGCGTAAATTCTCAGTTGTACATGCGTACAAAATATATTTTATATGTAACGAGTGTGTTTTGATGGCACCAATTTGGTAGACGTCCGCAAAAGACCTGGCACGATTTTATAAAATAAATTTTGTTAAAAGCCTCGACAATTATTTTACCCTCTTTACCTATTTCGGCGGAAACTGTTGCGATATCAACATCGTTAATTAAATAAACATTCAACGAAACGCCTTGATGTAAATAAATTATTATTATTAAGTTAGCTGCATATTTATTATCATTATTTAAGTAAGCGTTATGGCAAGTTAGTAATTTTTAGTTAGTCGCCAATGTTACCCGCCGGGTCCTAAAGAATAAGTTTCCAAATTTTGAATTCGATCGGTTGAATGGTACAGATTTGCATCGAAAATATGTCAGGGAGAGGGGAAGAAGTAAAAGAATAGGGGGAAATGTCGCCTATGTTATCCTCCGGGTCCTAAAGCATAAGTATGCAAAATTTGAATCGAATCGGACAAACCGTGTAGATTTGTATAGAGAACAGACAGACAGACATTGAGTTTTATAAGAATAGATAAAGGTATAAAGCAATTTTGTAGGTATAGAGCAGATATACAATCGTATAAAAATAGTTTTTGCGGCTATATAGTATTCGTATTATAATATACAGGGTTACTTTGAAAATATTAATAACCTCGCAGTACTATATTCCTGCCTTGATTATGAGTCGCAAATGTTCAAGCAGCCATGATCTAATATCAATAGTTGTCGAGTTATGCAATATCAAAGTTTGCATTTTTTTTTCAATATTTTTGGATATTTTTTACAAAAAGTTGAACTATCATTACAGTAACTTATACCGATTACGAAAAATTCATTCGTTTTAATACAAGTTAAATAAAATGATAAAAACCCTGCAGAAATTACAAATGTTTTCCAATTTTCAGTTTCAGTTTCATAAATCGGCGTTTATTAGCTCAATAACTTTTATAACAGCTTCCATCAAAACATAATTAATGTTAAGAATATTTACAGAGTTTATGAATAAGATAGCAACAAATACAATATACA
>JADDOH010013865.1:0-14635 GCA_016648135.1 Agrypnia vestita
CGACGAATCGCTCTTTATTTTAGACACATGAAGCCAAAAATCATCTGGTTAATTATCTGTTCCTCTTGAAATGGGAGATTTGTATTTCTAAGAGCTCGCCATTCCCGGTCTAGCTCTGTCAGGTTTGTTGGACATAATCTTGAAAGTAAAGATAGTTAATGAGCCTGGGGCCGCGTCTCATATATGCGACGGAGCGCGACTGTCCCCAGGGGCCGCGTCGCATATATGCGACAGGCACAAAATAAATTATTTATCGACGAATTTGAAAAACGTAATTTTTTCCCAATAGAGAAATCCTGTTGTGACCTGTCGTTCCATTTTCAACTCAAAAACATCACGGATTATATTTTAAATCAACAATCAAAACAGAAGTTTTTCTGCCGTCAAAATCGTATAGAATTGTTATAGATGGCGCCCCGATCGCGTGTTGTGCAATCGAAATTCAAATATTCCATCGTCAAGGTCACGCGCAATGTGCGCGGGAAATACGATTTATTTTTTTCGATTTTCCATTTATTTGTACACGTATATACAAATATATACGATATGTTTTGCGATATTTGTCAGTTTTTGTTGGTTTATGATTCAATTGAATACTAATAGTGATTTATTAACAAAAATACACGCAATTTTCTTGCGTTTATTTGAAATATGTGTGTGTGTGAAAGTGTATCATATTTATATGTTATGAGTGCGATGTCCCGTCGTGTGCCGTGCCATGCAACAACATATACCACACAGAAGAAGATTATTATTATTAATAGTAGTGTTGTCTCTAATAAACAAATAAAAAATAATTATTATTTTTCAGAAAATGTTGCGCTGGCAACATTATCGAAATTCAAAAAAAGATTATTTTTTTACTTAAATGATAAAAAAATCATTGCATTTCGACACTTACGATAAAATAATATGAATGTGTGTGTTTTTTTTTAATATACGCATGTTTTCATGGTTTTTTCGTAAAAAGAAAAATCACCAAAAATTTAGAAAATTTCCGGCCCTTGCCTATATATTGCTTTGGAATTTTTTAGGCCCTCAACAAGTTAAATGAAAACTAAGTAAAGTGTAGCAGACTCAACTCATTAATAAAATATTTGAAGTTAAGGATATAAATATTACTTGGAAACAGTTGCCACAAATGAACTATAGATGGTACAGAACGTTTAGTATTTGGGTCCATCAATGTCTCAGGATTTATAAACCTTAAGTTCTTCAGCCTTTATCTCTGCTCATCTTCAAAGGGGAAGCGAAATTTTTTTGTCTGTTTCCCACAAGTGTGAATATTTTTGTTCATAATGCAGCTTTCTTTTTTTAGTGGGAGTAACATTCCGCTCTTCAGCGCTGTCACTGCTTATCTCCATAATTGAGTTCAATTAAATTGAGCAGAAAGCTGAACAATATCGAAAGATAGAAATCAAAACCACTCATTATTATTTTTAGGTTAAGTTTACAGATTAGATTACACTTTAGTTATGTAAGTTTCTCCCTTCGAGACGAGACATTTCGTTTTACATAGTCACAGCTCTATGGAATAAATGACGCGAGTGTTGTGTTGGCGAAGTGAGTCTGCGGTAGTATGAAAGAAACGAAACATTTATTAGCTTTTTTTCACGAACGAAAAGGAAATTATACCCATTCAGCCTAATGAGTGTTATTTTGTAAAATTGTACAATTTGTAATTTTGTTAATTCATACAAAATACGTAGATTCTGGGACTGAATGCTTGGAACGTAGGATTGCATGAAAAGCTTAAAGTACGTAGATCTACGTAAAAATACATAGAGTTGGCGACGCTGGTTGTGCGTACGTATATAACATTCTTAAATTCATAAAACAATAATTGCGAAGTGAAGTGCCGGCTTTATACTTTTCATGCGTGCGTTCGCGTGCAAAATAAAGTGGTTTCACCCTATATTGTCTATGCTTCAAGAAGTGCGTGCGATTGTGAACAAATTTTATTTAAATAATAATAATAATAATAATTGGATAACTTGTATAGTGCCGTTTTCGCGAATACTCACCTCAAGGGCGCATAAATGACAGTTCGGAAACAAATTCACTGGAATTGTATTAGTTAAAATATTTTATTCATTTCTATTGGTGAAAATCTGCTTGGATATTATAAGAATGACCTTGTATATAATTTCTCTAAAATGCCAGTGAATGTTTGGACTCACTAGAAAAACAGATTCACCGTAACATATACACTGTTGGAATTGTCTGAAAAAGACAATTCCAACAGTGTATATAACTCAATATTGCCAAAATTGGCGTGTTAGTCAATTAGTCTTTCCACCGTCGATATGTATGTACTTCAAAACCATTTCACATAATTTAACCCTTTCACCATTACAACATTGATAAATGATCTACAAGTATTTTCTTAAACTAAAATAATTATCAGCAAAATAGATCCATAAATTATACATATTTGCCTCAGATTCCATACACAAATCATGATATTCAAGTAGATTGTGTACATTTATCAATGCAGCTTACCTTGTTAATTCGAAATTCAAGGGACCCAAAAAAAACCATTTTGAATTATGCGCAACCCCGTTAATTTAAAATTCAAGGTACCCAAAAGAATTTAAAATTTGCCAAAAATCATAAAACTTGTGAAAAAGACTGTTTATTTTGTGATAAAACATCCACATTTTTTAATATTTCAAGGAATCTTGAAATATTAAAAAATGTGGATGTTTTAATATTTCAAGATTCCTTGAAATATTAAAACATCCACATTTTTAATATTTCAAGGAATCTTGAAATATTCAAAATGTGGATGTTTTAAAGCAATATTTATTATGCTATTGCTGGGATTGCGGCATTTCTATTATTGATGTACTTGCTGTTCTAACTTTCGATATATTGATAATGTTTTTTCCATTTCGCCACGTTTGTTTATCTTTGAATTTATGGAAGGATTCTTCAATCTTCATTCGATCTTAACTTTTGATTTTGATTACTTTTTTCTAACATAGATCAACATACAGCACAATTATTAGAAATACAATCATCCACAAATGTGAAATAATAAGATAAGTCAGTCATAACTTCTTACAAATAAAATTAATCATTTAAACAACACAAACACACACCGAAAGAGGAATTAAAGAATTAAAAAAAGTGAAAAACAATTTTAAATGCGTTTAAATACAAGGAATTAGCGCAATTTGAAACTATCTGCGCATATCTAGGCAGCCAATTGGATTGTGGATACTACAAGACTGGCAAAATACCTAAGGCCACAGAGACCACACGAGAGCGCACGGAAAAAAAGTCATGCACATTGTTAGTTTTTTATAACTAGTTAAAAAAATTCGAATTACGATTTATCGGGGTTAATATACTGCGAAATTAACATTTTGGGACTTTCAAAATATCGGGGTTCGAATTAACGGGGTTTTACTGTATAATGCTGTCCAGTTTAAAACCTCAGAACGTTATTCTTTGTCAGATTTCTAACGGGTATTGCACACTTAAATAGGTAATCAAAATATCTGGGTTCGAATTAACGGGGTTTTACTGTATAATGCTGTCCAGTTTAAAACCTCAGAACGTTATTCTTGGTCAGATTTCTAACGGATATTGTACACTTAAATAGGTAACATTTAACCCGAACACCTTCATACGCTGTATTTGCGTGTCGCCATCCGGGAAGTGGGTTGCCGTGGGCCTGGCCACAGGCCATCTGTCCCTGCTAGACCCTCGCACGGGGGCTTTGCTCGCACATTGGAAGGCACACGACGGAGAGATCCTGCAACTGGTCACCATTAACGAAGCCAGCATCGTGAGCTCTAGTCTTGATCAGACGATGCTCGTGTGGTCAACCATCGACGGAAAGTTGAGGTTCCAACTGAAGTAGGTTTATTTTCAAGTAATTATAATCATTTTCATTTTATTGTTATATCTCTCTAATTGACTACATAACAAAACAAAAAGCTACCATCAACTGGCTATTTATATTGCTAGTGTTTTCTCGACAATCCCTAATAATTTACAAATTGAAATCATTCTACGTTATATTTTGAAATACCATGATCAACGGCTGGTCAAGATCTCAGTAGGCTCTGTTAAACTAGTCATTAAACACCTTTTCTATCGAGTTCAGAGTGTACGTGTACAGGGTGTCTAATAGCTAGTAGCAAAAACTTCAAGGGATTCTTCTTCGTTCAGTTAATAGAAAGTATTCTTTAAGCGGGCTTTACACTTAGCCCAATTCTTTGACGACGAGCAGGATTGTGAGCAACATAAGTAATGTAAACACATCACTCGCTCTGACCATGCTCCTGCCGTTGCCGCTGCCGGCACTCCGATGGCGTTTTTTTGTGCAGAAGTCGAGGGACCAACAGAGTGAGCTTAGCAAGTGAGAGAGTTATATTGGATGGATTCAAGGGACAAACAATTCAAAGTCTACACTAATTTTAGTCAATTTATTTATTTCACAGATCAAATGCGAAGCAAGTATAAAGCCGCAATGTAAACACTCACTGCCTTCGACTCTGCAACACAAATATTTTGGGGAGTAAATACAGCAGTGGAAATGGCTGGGTCGCATTACACTGTATGTGAAGTGTTCACTGTTATGGAGAGAGCAACACCAAAGTTTCCATTTTTTTTCAATATTTCTGACTTTTTTTATGTAAACCGTTAGACTATCACTACAGTAAACTTATATGGAATAATCAAAATTCATTAGCCTAAATACAAATTAATTTAAATGACAAAAAATCTTTTAATATTACATATAAGTTACTGAATGTTAAAAATCTACTCGCGTTGATATAAGTCAATTTTTTTTAAATATCACATATAAGTTAATTTAAATGACAAAAAATCTTTTAATATTACATATAAGTTACTGAATGTTAAAAATCCATTCGCGTTGATATAAGTCAATTTTTTTAAAATATCACATATAAGTACTGAACGGACAGAAGAAGGGATGCCCGAAGAGTGGAGACTAGGAATTGTGTATCCACTACACATTAAAGGCCACCAACTCGAGTGCTGTAATTACAGGGGATAATGTTGTTAAATACCGACTATAAAATAATGTCCAACATCTTATACAAAAGTTTATTCCTAATGTCCGAGGAAATCATTGGCATCTACCAATGCGGCTTCAGGCCAGGTAAATCATGCATTGATCAAATTTTCTCCTTGAAACATATTCTAGAAAAAATGTTAGAATACAATGTCGAAACTCATCATCTCTTTGTAGACTTCAAGGCCGCGAATGATAGCATAAATAGGAACGCATTGTACAACGCCATGAGTGAGTTTGGAATACCGTGTAAGTTGATCAATCTGGTGAAACTAACAATATCCCTAGTAACGTGTTGAGTCAGGGTTGGCAGTGATCTGTCCGAGATGATTGGCCTGCCTCTTACTCAACATAGCCTTAGAAAAAGTTATTCATGACTCAGGCATTAAGATAAGAGCATCGGTATTTGACAACTCTGTGTAACTATTAGCTCACGCTGATAATATCGACATAATTGCGAAAATTCCTGATGCTTTACGTAATGCCTTCATAAATCTTGAAAGTTCTGCCAAAAACATGGGTCTCATAGTAAACCAGCAGAAGACAAATAAATGGCCGTAGGATGCACCCAACAAATCCCAACTCTCATGTGGAAGTCAGTCAAAATTTTGAAACGGTACCAAGATTTACATACCTAGGTACATAGTGAGCGCAAATCTCTGTTTTTTCCGCCTACAAAACAGATAAAATCCAGACTGCTATCCAGAAACACCAAGATATTAGTGTACAAAACGCTTGTTAGGACAGTGCTCACATATGCAGCTGAAATGTGGATACTAAGAGGAATGAGCAAGCACTGGTCGTTTTTGAAAGGAAAATTTTGAGGCGTATCTTAGGACTGGTTCTAGAAAACGGACTTAGGCACAGACATTACAACAATAAGCTCTATACTCTGTTTAAGGAGCTAAACGTCACAAAATTTATAAAACTAGGAAGACTTGTGGCTGGGTCGTTTGAAGAGAATGACCGAGCATCAAGCACCAAAGTCCCTGCTGTACTCAAGGCCGATAAGGCGAAGGAGCTTAGGAAGGCCAAAATTAAGATGGAGCGACAACGTCCTCAAAGACATTTGCCTTGGAGCTTCTGAACTGGAGAGAGCTGGCACTAAACCGAGATGAGTGGAGGAAGACTCTTGAGGAGGTCAAGACTCACCAGGGGTTGTAGAGCCTAGAGTGATGACGATGATAAGTTACTAAAATGGTTGTCCAATTTTTACAGAAAATAAGTTAGAAATATTTTTTTAAAAATGAAAACTTTTATGTCTCTTATCTCCGTAACTATCTAAATTCAATATTTTATATTTAAAATTCAATGAAAAAGATCCCCGAAGTTTATGCTGCTAGCTATGAGACACTGTATGATAATATTTTCTGTTTGATGGCTGCGAGAAGCATTAAGATGCGTTGCTTCGTCTTTATAATATGTAATTGTATGCACTAAATGATTCAGTACTGTTAATATTATATCAAGGCACAGCAGTATTTAACCTCAATAATTGGATTTTTCAACAAATCTCCTAATCATGTGATATGAAATATGTACAAATAAGACATTGAAAATAATTTTTCAGAGGATCTACGGAGCCTGTCCATTGTCTGTCAACTTACTACACCGAACTGATCTCGGGAACTACCAATAACCGTATAGGAGTTCACACGGCGATCGATCAAGATGCTAACTTCTCCAGCACCAAACTTCGTTCTGACACTTTCAAAGGTGTATTAACTTCAATGGCAGTCTTACCTCTAAACCGCATGCTTTTACTGGGAGGGGATGGTGGTAACATTAGTTTATTATGTTGAAACATTTCATGTGATATTACAGTTAGGGAGATTAAAATACCAAAGTTTTGTTACGCCAGTTATCAGATATTATTTCCAAATAAAAAATATTTTTTAATTTATCAATATAATGTAATAATTCATATTATGTATAGGAAACATTAAGTAAATGACTAAATAATGTAATTGAGTAAATTATAGAATTACCACTGTTAACTCATATTAAATTTTTAATTTATTTAATAAAGTTTGTGCAACTTTGGAGTCCTGGACCAAAATGTTCATAAATGTCCGTGGGACCCAGAGTCAGCCCATAATGCCTCCATGACGATCCGCCCCTGGTTAACACTACTTATTTCAGACTGCAGCTCTATTTATATTGATTTAATTTTAACTATAATATATTTATAAAGTAATTGTATTTTCTTAATAAGTTCTGTCCAATTATGTCTTTAGTGAGATGGTTTTTTTTAATGAAACATGCAAGATTTTGTAATGACTAAGAATTGGTCAAAATTGTATTTTGTATTTGTATAGGATTAGAATGTAAAACTATGAAATTTGAATGTGTTTACTTGTAATGAATTACGCTTACCTTAAATTGTTAAAAATATTTATAAAAATACTTAAGATGCATATACAGATGATGGGAATTGTTATTTCAATAAAATATTATTTGACAAATAATGAGTAATATTTATTTATTTATATATTTTCTGTATCCAAGGAGTGAGGAAGTGAAATTGTAAATTTAGGGAGAGCAGATGAAAGTATCAGTAATAAAAGTATGATAATTCTGGTAATGAACTGAACTACAATCAAACTCGGTTATAATGAGCGCGACGGGACCGACTAAATTTGCTCCTTATAGCCGGGACTCCTTATATTCGGGATAGGTAAATTTCACTTTCTAATTTTTTTTTATTGTGTGATGTTATTTTCAAGAGCAGCTAAATAAACATCCTTAATTTTCCAGAGCGATGAAACTGTAGAAGACGATAGTGAAACTTTTTAAAGACTTTGGAATTTTTGGCGCCGCATTTCGACTTTTTCGCGAACCGAGAGACACTTTCGTTTGTTAGTGGACATGTTTCCGATAAAACAATTCGCTTTTAACTGATTAGGCTTTTAAATGCTAATAAAGTAAACTTGTTACCTCAAACATTTTGGAAACCCTCAATAATCGGAGTTATATGACAGTTCTCGACCTTCAGTTCGGCATTCCTTTGATATGAAATGCCGACAAACTATTGTTTGCCTGTGCACATGGCATTTTCAGACACACATTGTGTACATCATAAGATGAACCCTAATTAAGTGTGAGCCGCTTTAAAAGCGAAGTTCATTGTTATGAGTACGTATTTGTTTTTTTTTCTGTAACTCAAGCAAATATGTATGCAGAGTTTCTAAAATTTGCTCCGTATATCCGGGAATCGCGCTCCTTATAACCGAGAACTATTGTATGGGAATATGCACAAATCAAAATCAATTCACAGTTTTGCTCATTATAGCCGAGATCTCCTTATACCCGAGCTCGTTATAACTAATTTCGACTGTATGTCAATAGAATTACAAACATCTCTGTTCAGCATTGTTGATTTATGGGTGCTGGTTATGGGTAGGATGAAAGCAAATTGATGAAAAAAATTGAGAACAATCTGTGGAAAGATTCTTATTGATTTAATGAAGAACTAAGAAAGAATGTGAAGCTGAGGTGAGCATAGTTGATAGAAAAATAAATGTCTGCATGTACCAAAATGATAGAAATATATTGGTGTGAAAAATAATTTTTCATTACATACTTTGTTACATACAACTGCAAAAATAGGTAAATGGTGGTTGCATCACAACTCCAATGATGGACGATGTGTTGGTCAACAAAAATAATGACCCTTTCCACATCATTGCTATTGTAACTTTTAAAGTATGTTGGAAATCGCGGTCTTCCATTGATATTATGGTTTTTTCTTTAAATTTAATTTTATTTGGTTATTAAAAACTTTTTTTACTGATTTCGTTAAAGTATGTAAATTACGACTAGGGTAGCATTTTTTTGTTTGCCTAGGGACGGAAAATTAATTAGGAACGGGTCTTCCATTGCCGCAATTTGATGCGAATCCTGTGATGTCTTCCCCCGCTTGATGCGTCCGCGACCTGCATGTGACGTTCCGCATCGCGTTCTTTTTAAATTATAATATAAGTTTTATTTTAAAATAGGTTTAGGTAATTTTAAATTTCGCGCGGCACCACGGGTTGCCACCCCGCACCGCCAGGGGTTGATAGGGTGCCATTGCGGGTGGGGGAGGCTACCCCCCTCCCCCGCATACACAGAGAGTCGAAGCCGGCGGGCCAAGAACGCCCCCTTGTCCAGTTCCGACCGCGGTCGACGAAGCAGCCTGCGCTGCGCGGGCTCCTGCCCGCGGCAGCCCCTGCGCTCTAGCCGCTGCCACATGTTTTCCGCCACCGACGCCAACGCGGGTCGGCGCCATCAGCGTCGCTTGAAGAGAAGGCGGCTTGCAGCGCCTCGGACCATCCAGGCGATGGCCGCTTCACCACGGCGGGCTCCCGAGGAAGGCCTGACGCTTTTCTGCAGCTCGGCCCCAGCAGTGACCGGAGGGGACCGACGTGCTTCCGCGGCCTGGACCACGTGCGCTTCCCGCGGGTTACCGAGACTCCGGCCAGATGCCTCCAGCCGATCGTGGATCCCGCCGCCGGACGCGCCAGGTCTGGACCACGCGGCGAGCCACCCGCGGCATCCAGATGGCGGCCACGAGGGCCTCTGATAGTGGACACGTGTTTTAGTGTGTTGTGATTTTTTTTGTTTGAACAGAATGTGAAAGGACAGGACGGACTTCTGTGACGGTCGAACTGCTGGCGTTTAGGTTAGGATTAGTTATAAAATTAGTAATAGTGCTTTAGAACGTAAGGTTTAACCGTTTTTTTTTCATTTGTAATAAATGTATATAAACCCGCCGCAGTGTTTGAAATTCCCGCTCCACCTTCCTTGACAAGGCATCTTATTGATAGACGGAGACGAATTAATAAAACCGCCCTATCACGCTCTACGCGTTCATATTACAGCGGACTGCTATTTTAGCAAAAAACTTTTTTTGAGGTGCTTCACTATAAAAAAACAGTGTTTTTCTAATAAATTGTTTTTAATGAAAAACGAATGAATTTAAAATAAAAAACTTTATAACGAGAAGCTAAAATCTGGCGTATCTTCATGTGGGTAGCCGATATTGTAAAATATACATAAAAAATACCCAATTTTGTAGTTATAAATATGAAGACGAAGAAGTCAGAAATACAAAAATTGTATGTCATAGATTTACTCGAACATTTAGAGAAGGGCAAAACTTCATTTTGAAATGAAGGTTTCAACGTATACACGTTCACGAATTTGAAGGATTCAAAATGAACGTTTCATTTGTAGTAGGTATCGAAACTTTACGCACTTCTTCTATTTCAATGAACTACATGAAGTTAGCTAGTTGTTCATTGTTTTTGTATAATAATTCAAAGTTGTTATAGTACAAAGTAGTTCGTGTGACCAAAAATTATTTCTGACGGGGAAAAGTCACGGGTACGATATTTGAATCGGTCACGCTCATTTCTGACGGAGGTAGTGAGATTTGGATTTCACTAAAAAAGTCACACTTCATGGCGATAAGTGTTTGAAGTTCGAAAAAACATGTGAAGTCGAGTACAGTTGCCGGCAAACGTTGATGTACCGGAATATGACGCGAACCAGGTTATTAATTTTGTCCTAGGGCAATATCGAAAATCACGCGCCATGTGGTCACAGCCAGGGCAGCCCCGGCATGTTCGATCTTTTGTTCGAGGACGAAATATGTGACCTATTGTTCAAAAAAATAACATTGCGACGGACGATCGCCCTTAGGATAGCCCGCCATAAAACATACGAAACAATGAATTAGAAAGTTAGGGTTGCCGAGGGCGTTGGGCATCGCCGAAGACATTAAGAGCGCACGGCCTTTTGTTAGGATGGACAACACGTTCGCAACCTTTTGTTCTTAAGTAACATCTTGGAAGGGTAAAAACGGTAAACCTTTTCTTGCAGCGGGACGTATATCTCTAACCCCGATTAAACAATAGAAAGAACATCTTGGCCAAATGCGAACACATGGGACAACGGTTTAGAAAGCTGCGTTTGTTAGAGAAGTCGCCATTGTTTTGGGAAAGACATTTTTTTAGAAAAACAAGATAATAATTCCGAAAGTCGTCGCAGTAAACTTACTATTGTCCTCGACAGACAATAGAGATGTTTTAGAAAGCGCTGACATACCGATCCACCACATGGCGACACTATCCGCGAGATGTAGGATCGTATAAATTATATTATTATTATAAGGGCGCGAAGATCCCGCAACGCACGACCAGGCGGTCATTATCAATAAAGATAACAGGGGTCCATCAATTAAGAAGGTAGAGGCCGAATTAGAAATTGAGGCAAAGTGGTGAATCATAATATCAATGTAATATGTACCTAATTAATGAGCAACTGATATGTTTAATTTAAGTAAGGTAATTAGAGATAACCCAGGCCACCTCTGCAGGTGGATGTTACTCGTTTTATATGTAGTTTTCTCATTTATTCTGTATTCTATTGTTAAGTACCGAAATGAACGGGACATTGCAATTTGAAATAATAACGAGATCATCCCGAATTAATCTAACTTGTAGCAAATAATAGAAAATGTATTGATCGTAACAAAAGGAAAAAAAACTTGATTGTATTATTGCCGACGATGTTTGATATTGATGTAATATATAATATATAACGTAATAGAATATTATCTCGTGAAAAGATGTAACACGGTTGAAGAGATATAAGATTCCGACTTTTTAGTCTTTTGAAATCTGTCTGCAGAATGAATTTTGGCACACGGGGTTGAAACAAAATAGTTAATTAATTGCAAATAAGTAAATGCCGTGTTGGAATAAACATTAATATTACTTTAGATCGAGGCTTTCATGTCTTATGTTTTCATATATTACATACACCTAGTTGAATAATGTTAATTTGTGAGTTTTAATTATTTTTCAGAATAATGTTAATTTGTCATTAGGTATTCAAGCTCCCAATATTTTGTTTTTTTTTATACAAATTTGTAGGTTGTAGGTATATAACCTATCTGTAAACATGCAATTATTGTTTTGATTACTCGTTTAAGCAATATGATTTGTCGGTCTGTTTTAAAATAGTTGTTTTAATCTAGTAATAATAAAGCTTTTGAGCTTTATTATTATTTATTTGTAATTAATTTCACTCTTTACGGTACACCATTCACTTTGGTATTTGTCCGCTTTAAAAAAAAAGAAGAACATAACGAAAATTATGAAGTTAGTTAATTGTAGTAGGGACTTCCGCTACTGGTAGTGTTTCAGAATAATTCTTGTTTGGAAAATTTTCAATTGTCTGCCTGGTGGAATGTGGCTTATATAATTTTTTTTGTGTTCTCTATTTTTATTCTTTTCTTATATTCTTATACCAGGGGTGGAAGAAAGCTGATTTGATAAGATAATGATTGGTATAATGAAAGTCCTAAAAAAAAATGTTTTGCATTCAATCCAGCTTACATATTGAAGTAAGAATTTTCATTATTTAGGTGTAAATAATGCTACATTAATTAATTTACGCCAAGTTTTCTTAATTTTTCTTCTAGTAATAAGGTTTAACATAATTTCTTAAAAAAAAATGTTTATCGAATTTGATTATGTTAGTATATGTAAGCATTCCTTTTGGGTAAGTGGCAAAGAAATTACAAAGATGTATACAGAACATTAACATTAGGGGACCCGCTTGAAGCATGTATCCCATGTAAATAAGTTTTTATGTTAATTGATTCACTAAGAAATGCCACGATGTCTGTATAATTTTAGCCCTTTGTTTTGTATCTCTATGTCACATATTGACAAGTATGTTTGGTCCAACTAAGAAGTACGATAGCTTGTTTTATTTAAGCTAAAATTAAAAATAAAACTAAGTATCAAGTACATGTTGTCATTGTTAAAGAAAAAAAATTAAAAAGAAAAAGAAAGGAAGAGAATATGCGGAGTGGTAAATTTTAAATACCGTCCGGTTTATCATAAAAAAAAAGAAATAATAATGATTTTGTGGAGGCATCGAAGATAATCAATGTAAATGATAAGGATTGACCTGTAATGATGTAATGTATAAATAACGTTAAATCAATGTTAATGATAAGGATTGACCTGTAATGATGTAATGTATAAATAACGTTAAATCAATGTTAATGATAAGGATTGACCTGTAATGATGTAATGTATAAATAACGTTAAATATTGGGAGGCCTACTGTAAGAATCAAACTGACACTTAATAATAAGATTGATATTGTAATGCATACTTAAGGAATTTTACTATGATCTAATGAAACCCTACGTTCAATCCCATGTAATTAGTCAATCATGGTAGAAATAACTGGTCGATAAAAATATGTCTATCTGGCGTGTCGATTTAATTAAGTATGTATATGTAAGCAGTTTTGTTTTTTGGGTAATAAGTGTTGATGCGAATTTGTGTTTTCAATTTTCCGCCTTTGCCAATTTGTACTGTAATATTTTCCTTAAGTTTAATTCATTTTGCAATGTTTTTTTTGGTGACGGGATAGGGATATGAACAGTGAACAAAGCGTTCGTGAAATAACAAAGTGTTTAGGCCTACATACCAGAAAAGCATCGAGATTAGCCGCAAACTGGGAGAACAATAGGGGGCGGAACGGAGGCAACATAACCATTAGCGTCAATCGGGACCTAGGAGGGATCGAGAGAGACGAATGAACGATGGAGGCGGACATCAAAGGAGCCAATCGGCGAAAGACCAACTGGAGGCTTCCCCTCGACTCCCCGCGACCACACCCTGGGTCGCCGGGGAGAGAATATAAGGCGAAGCCGGCCGCCAAGAAGGCATGTTGAGTTGAGTTGAGTGTGGAGAAGCTAGAGATTCTAGCGGTGCCCGTAAAAACAGCATCGCCGATCACTCTAGCAACTCCTGGAGGAGCGAAAGCGCGAACGGCAACAACCGCCATTCGCTACCGAGTGCTGTGACGCACCGCCGCAAACGCCTAAGTATCAGTGCCGCCGCGACGCCGCAGCGTACCACCGCGACGGAGGACCGACGCTCTGCCGACGACCGCCACGACGCCGACGTCAGAAGCCGCCGACGTAGCCTGCACAGTCAGAGGACGACGCCGACGCCAGAAGCCGCCGACGTAGCCTGCACAGTCAGAGGACGACGCCGACGCCAGAAGCCGCCGCCCACCACGAAGCAGCACGAAGAAGACACCTGCCGAACTCTCCGAAACAGGTTACCCCGATCTAAAGACTTTTTCTCCGCCCACCTGGTTCCACCGAAGTGTTAATTTAATCTCGTCACCATCCATTTTAGCAGTAAGATCAGATTTTTTATGTGTTTTGTTTTTTTTCTTTCTTTGTTTATAATTTTGTCCTCTCCCTCTAAATTAGGGTTCATGTAATTTTTAAATTAGTAACCACTTTGCTGCGTCGTATGTAAGTTAAGATTAAAGTTTCATGTAAATTAATTTGCTACAGTGCCCAATATAGAAACTTGTGAAATTGTTTCGATTTTATTATTTTTATATCCCTTCACCCGCCTCGAGATATCAGTGTCCTAGTCAGTCACCTGACGTTTTGATTGTACCTAGGGGAGGGCGTAACCGCCGGCATACGTAGATCTGAGATCTCCCGGCCGGTTTACCACACCGTGATTTAATATCACCTCAGACCTTACCCCC